>CAJUYH010006628.1:0-16684 GCA_910591685.1 Galerucella tenella | reverse complement strand
TTCGGGTATGTTCGGTTATGCCATCTTGCCTATTGTCAATTTGTGTGGCGGGAGAATATATAGTATGGGATGACTATGCCAAGCCACTGCATAAAAACAAATGCATTCGGCTAGCGGCCGAGTGTACCCGAAATACACCGAATAATTCCGAGCGTTTACCATGTAAAACATGGTACAAAATATTCAAATATTATCGGATGGAAGTAACAGTAGGATAAATCCTATGTTACAGGGTAAAAAATCGACGTTTTACAATGTAATATATATGTGATCATTGAGTATAATTTAGTATACTTCGAGCATTGAATGAATTCTCGCATATACTACCATCCACTAGAGTAAAATATATTCTAACTTCATACAATATTCACAGCAACCCGTTCTAAAAATTCATCTTAATATGTATAATATTTTATCGAATGTAGAAGTGTCTCAGGCTTACTACGGTTTGCGGGGTAATTCTTCGTATAAAATTCTCTCAGTGTATGAACAATTTTGAGTCGGCGCCCGTATTGCAATATTGCATCACCCTTATATTCCTCCTCTATCACACCCTCATTGTACTTTTAACATGCCAGATTTCGGTGCATCTCAAACAATTACCCACCACAATCAAGCACTAATAAACTAATATTGAAACAAAATAGCAGATTTATTTGACTGTTGTATATATATTGTTACGTCCTGGCTGTACCGAGCGGTTGAGTTCACAACTGGATTGCGTAACAAATACAAAATCAGTTTGAATTTAAATTATTAAAGTTCGAAATGGTAGAAGGATCGTTCCCAATCACTACTAAACAAAGCTGAGGTACTGGTGGTGAGAAGTGTGATTGGATGGTGGTCGAAAATGATGTTATTATTGCAAAGATGACGTTTATTCAGTGGTGTACAATAGATTCACAATTTGTTGTCGCAGTTTGAGATTATTATTTATTGATTTTCACTTATTTGTAGCACAATTGGTAACAACACGAAATTAATATTTATTTCAACAATCTACAGAATTCACGTTGAAAGTGATCTATCGTAGTCTGAAACTGGATTGATAATCATGCTCGTGCTTTTTGCGCACGAGTTTAACTACGTTTTTGGGATTGGAGTTTTGTATTAGTAGCCCTCAAAGTCCGCGTGGACTTATTTCTATTAGTTGATTTTGTTCTTCATACTGATTTCATTTGTTAAAATTAAAGTTTTGAAAGGTGATTGGTGGATTATCCCAATAGCGAGAGGAGTTTGTTTAAATTGCAATTTTGCTGATTATAAAATATTTGACCGTTTGGTTTTAGGCAGTCAAACGCGGTTGATTTTTTTGCTGACAGCTGAGTAGCCGTTTTTCAATCCGCGGTTATTCGAGCAGCCAAAGTTCTCGTATTTTCTATTTTGTTTTACCGAAGACAGAATGTGAGGTTATTTGATATTATTTTTCCTTTCGAGTACCATTATTTTGTGAATATATTAACATTTTTTCGCTAGGTCATATTTCGAGACGCATTCCAATTTTTTGTTGGTTCGAATGCTGATTGTTGCATGGGAACATACGACTGGATTGTCGAAGGTGTCAGATGTTCTGCGCACGTTGGCATTTGTAACTGATTCTTTTAAGAAAAATATATTTATAACGTTCCATTGGGGGAGGGGGGGGGGGGGGGCGCAGACCACGACCAACTTTATATGTATTAATTTAGGGCGAGTAGTACAGTGTCCCCGTATACCATGCATTTATAATCCAAGCTTTAGAATATACGTTGAGAACAATGTATTTACGTTGCGTACAATAAACAAAGCGCTAATAAAATTATTAGTGAATAAGCTATAAGGATATATGTAGAGTTGTGAGATACTAATATGATTTTTATTTCGACAAAATTTAACATATTTCTAAAAAATACAGATATCATACCTGCCTTTGTGTTCAAAATTGTCGTTTCAATTTACTTTAATAATACACATATTTGTTTGTGTACTCGAAACGAATTAAGAAGACAAAATATAAATGAAAGAAAAAAATGCATTTCAAGTAGATATGAACGACTCAAAAACTATGTGCCATTTCAAGATGTTGGAATTACTTATTTATCTATTTTCCACGAAATATAGATAGAAGTTTTAAATCTTAGTAAAAAATATTCAAAAATCTAATACGTTTTTATTTAAATTTCTAACGACGAAATAGTTTATAGATTATTGATTTATGCTGAGTGAAGGCAAAATAGTTGAATGTATAGTAATTGTATGAGTATTTGGGCAAAGAATTCCGAATAATTCTAATAATGAAAACTATGAATGATACTTGTACATAATCTTAAAACATGTGTTATGAACTATTCGCTCAAGTTCAATAAGTACCTGTGCTTGTGGACGAGTCGACTACACTTATAGATTAATCGCTAAATATTCTCGAATTCAACAATCCGCGAGTTAAATTAATTACAAATTTATAAAAAGACATCATCATACAAACGTATTTGATTTGGAATGCTTTAATAACAATGATATTATTAATAAAAATTTATTATTTCAAAAAATAATAATTCATATCAGTGCAATAATAAAAGCAAATTGTTTGAAAGGATAGTTATTGTGAAGGTTTGTCAAGATAATTGCCAAACCATCATTAGTTCCATCGTTATTCAGTGTGAATCGTGAATAAAATGTCCCACACTGTATAACTTAAAATTCAATATTATGTTGATGATATAACAATATTATTAAGTGGTACATATTGATGCAACACTTGTGCACATGTGATCATTAATATTAAATATTAATCAGAAAATATCCTCTCGAGAGGTCAATTTTTTATTTCTTCATCTAACATTATGTCAAGAGTAAATTTTTGTTAGTGATTTGTTTCAAGCGGATTTATTAGGTATTCGTTGTAAGAAGAAACGATGATACTAATATGGTGAAATGTGAAGCGGATTAATTGTTAAAACGAAAAACAAATAAAGAAAACAAAATAAGTAATAGTAATGATAACGTTGAGTAAAAGAGAAACTTCATCCGTTTGATCTGACTGTCCGTGGACAATTTTGATTAATTATTTCAATCCGTAGAAGACTTGGTAGCATTTACAAGTTTATCATGGGTTACTTTATTCATTTTTTTTTTTTTTTTTGATGCGGCGTTTGATTTTTTGTAAGAAAAAGTAATTCACAATACGAGTTATAATATTTTCTTCGTATTCTTCATTTTTACATGTTTCTTTTTATATTACAATTACCGCCCATTACGCATACTGCTCACAATTATTCTTGTGACTATGTATTGGCTTGAATAAACAAAAAAACTGTGCTTCAATAAGCACGCAGATTCACTAATCAAATGGAATATTCTCAATACACTTGAGCCATATTTCATATATTCCAGTTTAAAGGCCACAAATGTGTTCGAGCTTAGAATCCCTAACTATTAATGCCATATCAAGTTTTCACCCTCAAAATTATGACCAATCGACTATTTTTCAAAATGTGAGAATTCATTATAACTTATATTTGAAATTGGTCAATATCCGTATATTCGGCTTCACTCAAATATATTAAAATAAACCCTAATTTTTTTCTCTGTTCCGATATTGAGAATCATGATGTAGTTTACATATGAGGAGGAAATAGGACATGTCTATTGATTAAGTTGAAGAACATAGAGAAATGTTATAAAATTTAACCATTTTCACATAAAATAAAGAGGATGATATGCAAACATCAACATTCAAGGAAATACTATATGGCAGTACAAACCCAGAATTATACTTTGGATATACAGTAGTCAGGCGGAATTACTGGTGCCAATTGAGTCACATTGAGTAATTATTAATGAATCGAAAAAATAACGATTTTTTCATATATTTTTTCTGCCACAATAATTTGACCAAAATGAATAAGATTAAAAAAATTTTGATTACAATTTATATGACAAATGAGGCACTGCTGTATCATTTTATATCTAGTCCATAAAAAAACATGCTTATTAATTGTAAAAAGATGTCCTGTTTAATTAGCAGATAAATGACACTACATGATGCGCACATTTATATACTATTTCACTTTAATAATTCAAGTGCCGATTCAAACAATCCCCCGTTATTCTGTAGAAACACGATCACGGCCCGATATATACACTATTAACGCCTTTTCAAATATTCAATGCGTATTTTTATTGCATCATAAAGTACGAGGATATCGTAGGGAAACGCGTTCGTATTTTGAAGGGCAATGGTAAATGATAGTATTACATGTTTTCAAACTGATCGACGCGACGTTTGGTATTGCCTTTACGGATCTCACGTAACGTCTTGTATTTGTCCCGTCCCTGACGTACATTTTCTCGATGTATTTTGTCCATTACAGTTTCCTTCGTTTCATCTCGCGATTGAGCAAGATCTTGTTTCAACGCCTAAAACAAAAAATGAAGTAATATTAGGTAGGTGCAATGAGTTCGGGGATACTAATGAATGAGTAAACAGAAAAGAAATGATGATTCTGCTCTTCGATTTAATTAAAATATTGTTTACAGTTGAAGTTCAATAGCAAAATTATATCACTGTGATTGTAATGAAATAACATACTTTGAGTTGACCATGAAGACGTTCATTTTTTTCTGCGAGTGTACGCCGCTCTTCAACTGGATCAATAATGGATTCATCAGTAGTCAGCTCCTTGGTCACATCACCATGAGATGTTTCATCTTCACCTTCATCCTCACCATCCTCATTTTCTTCAACATGATGCAAGAGATTGGTGGTGCTACCTTGCAGTGCCCTACCGGCTTCCTCCCGTCGCAATCTATATCAATTAATTTTCGATTCGCTTATTATACAAAGAGCATATGTGAAAATGTTGAAACGATTGTTCATGATATTTGATATATAATTCATCAAAAGAATATAAAATTTTAA
Organism: Galerucella tenella; assembly: GCA_910591685.1. NCBI lineage: Eukaryota > Metazoa > Arthropoda > Insecta > Coleoptera > Chrysomelidae > Galerucella > Galerucella tenella. The sequence goes on along the minus strand of CAJUYH010006628.1, from coordinate 11,784 downwards.
TACCTCGCAGCTTCAACTTCTTCTTGCAATCGTCGTGCTTCAGCGTCCTTCGCTTCGACTTCTGATTGAATGCGCATTACCTCTTCTTGCTTGGCTATTATTTCTTCTTCCAATTTGGCCCGCTCCACGGCTTCCATTTCATGTGAACGTTCCAGTTTTTCCATCATTACCGTCAATTCCTACCACCATAATAATCATTCGAATAATTATAATTTTTCATAACGTTTATGAAATAAAGAGCCGATCGTTGAAAAAAAATCTGGAATTTTACTTTTTGACGATCTTCCAGCTCTTCCTTTGCTGCTTGCAGTTGTTTCAATTGTTCCTCCAGACGTCGAATCATTTCCTGAGCTTCATTCAACTTCGCTTGTCGCCTATCCATTTCTTCAGCCATACTTCTCAACCTCTCTTCATATTCTTGTTGCTTTTTCTCGGCACGCTCTCTCGCTGCAATCTCCAGTTGTAGTTTTTCACGTTGTTGCTGTTTTGCGATTTTTTCGTCGCGAGCTTGTGCCTGCGTATATGTATAATACAATTTCATGTCCGTTTTGACTTAATACGATACAATTGAATAAAAACATTTCAATTAAATAGATGGAACACTGGAATCGAATAAATATACAAAAATATTGAAAGTGTGAGAATTAACTTGCCTTCATTTGTTGAACATCAATGGTGTCCGGCTTACGTCGCCGCATGTATAATTCGTGATTACCCATGCAAAGTGCCAAGATCCTTTTATTAATTTTTACTCTTGCTGCAAAGAAAACAAAATCCGGGGCTTTTTTGTCGATTGGCTTGATTATAAATTTTTTATCATTGAACGAGATGTTTCTTATTTCCGACCAGGGAAATCCAATTTTGGGTGTTAACTTGTCATCTTTTTCATAGATATTTAAACCTAAGGCATCGACGCCCAACCAAAGTTCGGTGCCTTTTTTATTTCGAATTTCGAAATAATTCACGCCATACATTTCAAGGTCCTATTATATATTGAACCAATGTTATTAGCAATTAAATCTAAGACGTAATGATAGAATGGTAAAACTTTCATCAATCATAACTCAATTGATATACCTGTGCGATTTTGAGATATTCCATCATAGCATCTTCACGTAACATTCCTCGATGCTCCTGCCACCAAGTAGTGATGGAATTTTCCCATTCTTCTTTGCTCATCTTATGTTGATCCATAACTCGTTGAGGTAACAGACGATCATTGGCCAAATAACCAGGAGTATGAAGTGACTTCTGAAAGTCACCATGTCGCGCTTGCACGGCATACGAGGCCAGTAGAACAGAAGTCTCCGGAGGGCAATATATCTCATCAGTAAGAATGGCATTTTTAACCTGAAACGATGAATGAGTAAAGTTTTATCATTCTCATCTATATTATATGTAGTATACAACATGAATAAATATTCAGAAATATACGAATAAGTATAATACATAATATATGTTTACCTGTAAATAAAATAGACGAAGTGTAATATCCTGAATAAGTTCTTCAGCAACATCCTCAGGATAAAATTTTGCTCGGAATTTGAATTGCAATGGGTTCTCTTTCTTGACCTCCTGACTCATGACCTGGAAATATATGTATAAACGAAAGTATATATGAGTTACTATATATATAATAAACACAAGCAATGGCCACAAAGCTTCGATTCAATATACATGATAACGTAATTTTTGTTAAAACTATACGAAACTAATAAATTTATATTGAAAACTGCTCTATAATTGTATCCACGTACAATTATCATTAAGACTGTGTTTGGCATGACATATATCATGCTATGAAAATAGTATTTCAAACCAAATTAAATCCGACACATATTTATCAGTGACATTATTGGTTCAACCTTTAGAATCGATCATGATATGCTTCATTCTTCTAAACATGTTACCATTACTTCATTAGGGAACTATTATAAAAATTGTCCTGTGACATATGTATGTCAATAGAATTCAAAAAATACCATTTTTTAAATCAGATAGGTATATGTCACATATTATCGTAATTATTAAAAAGCTTATTGAGTGTCATTCAAGTATGAATAATTAATATAAATCTATTATATTGTATAGTAGTAACACTGATGAGGGAATGGAATATAGCGATATCGACTGTAAGTACGACAACGATAGTCAATACTCATAGTAACTTGTCATATTTTTTTGCAGCTTTGTCACATTCACTGTCTACAATATACTGAAAATGTATACATAAGTGAAGTATTCAACTTTGTATCAGATTATCAAATTCATGCTACATACATAAAACATAAATACAATATTATAATAGTTGTATTGATTCAATATATATATACAAAATATAAATGCTTACCCTAGACAAGAAGGAAAGTCCGCTCTTCCAGTTGATTGCATTTTAGTTGGTATGCATTTAAAATAATAGAAAAATAGAGTCGATATTAACGGTATGATAACAAAGATATTATTTATTGTCTGAAGAGCAGAAGAAATGTTTCTTTTCAAAGAATGACATTTTTTTCTCATAATGAACGTAAATTTGTAACTATTACTTCAGTCAAGGACATTTTCATAACATAGTGTATCATGGCGACACCAAGGACGTTAGCGGATTGTACGTTTAATATCCTTAAAGATACGTAATTATTCCACGATTCATTTACACAAATATTAAATTGCAACTTCTATCACGCCTCTTACATAGCGTGCGATCATAGCACGCTATGGATGACTTTGAATATAAATCTGCGTCGGAAACTATGCTACTACCAACTTTTCATACATAATGACACGCTTAATTTGAGTTTCTCTCATAGAATTCCCAAACTCTCTTTGTACGTTCCATATATTATGATATATCGATATTGCTGTCACTCATCGTATCCCAGATATTACACATTATGCGGAACGGATAAATTGTGATATGAGTATTTTTTAATATGAGCTAATATTAAGAATGTGTGAACTATGTTATACTTTCAATCTTTCCGTATACGATCCATAGATATGTAAATCTTGAGTAACATTAATTACGGATAAAAATAATATAAAATTGTACTCTTTTCTGTATTCGGACCGTCGAGTCTGACAAATTACTATTGTCACAGAACTATATGAATCCAATGAAGAGGTGAAGACAGGACACGTTGAAAAGAACGAATTCGAAATATCTAGATATCTCCGGAACAGGAAAAGTACGAGTGACAAATCACCAAACGTAAAATAAATGAAAGATGATCATAAGCCCCAACTTTAAATAGCATGCAAAATTGTTGTCATACACAGAAAAGAGTCCCGTAAAGAAATATTATATCATTGATACGTAGCATGATGTGTAACATCACTACAGCGAACTCGATATGTTAAGTTTTTACTCAATTGCACAACACAGTTCATAGTCCATAGCTTCACAAACATACGTATTTATATATATATGACACATCACTTTTTAGAATGCCGACATTTTTTTTGTGATTGGTGTGATTGAAGTATGCAGTTAGACTGTAAGAGTACACTGAGAGAAATAATAGAATAAAATATCATCTTATTGAAACCAAAACATAACTGACATATACGTATATTCAAGAAAAAACATGTTCCAATGACATATTTTCTTGATTCTACGCGTATATTTTTCGGAGTGCATTAACTAATATTAAATAATTTCTGAGAACATCAATGAATCTCCTACCGTTTGATTTCACTGTTATTGCAATGAATTTTATTCGTTTACATTGATTTCCATTTTAATAGTGGCTAAATTATTGATTAGGATAATTCAACAAATAATGTGATACATCAGAATAAATTTTATACTCATTCAGATTAGTATTTATACTTTATGGATTTTAATCTATGCGGGATGCAAAAAGAGTATTCGATTAACATAAACTTAGTAATATCGTGTAATAATGCATTAATAAAATAATCAAACACAAACAGTATCAAATAGTACGATATTAAACGCCACGCAAGTCGTGTTTCCACCAGAATATTAATATTCGCAACAGTCTTATTTGATAGATGCAATAAAGATTGCCATAAATTGTGAATAGCTGCCGTGGGCTTCTAGTAAACGAATATGATAGGGTAATTCAAGGTAGTTTCGGATTAATTAGTGGAATAATAATTATATTTAAGAATTCAATATTAAGTTCATACAGGATTAATAAGTCCATGACCGATGAGCTTTGATATGAGAGAAAAAAAGATTTTTTGAATAGATGAATGATTAATAGAAGTTTGTTTAATTGTTTACGCAGAAATTAGTGTCCAATAAAGTGTTTCAATGGACAATATAAATATTTAGTTCACCCAAGTACTTTGTTACAAATTAACGATCCTCCGTGGAAATATCTGATCAATTTACCATCCACCCTGTGTTAAGGAATGTGACCAATCTTTTTTCGGCCTCAATGATAGGAGTAGTTGAAGATTAATTGGACTGTAGAAATGATGGAATCAAAACTCATAATTTTTATCAAAATTAACTCTATAGTAACAAGAATTCAATAAAAAAATTATTCTCTGAGAATGAGTGTAAGTACGCTGAGAAAAATAACAAGAAGAAATCTCATATTGTCGACACACACGTATGGCCGAAGATCTATTCTGTTTCAGAATATTCAGAAGAACAATTCTATTCTGGTTTTTTTTTAGTATAGTACTCAAATATACGTATTTGCAAAACGCATTATCTTTGCAACTTAGGTATGTTTGGTGTTGTGAGACAATCCCATGCAAAGACAATATGTAACCAGAATGTACCAGTAAATCATCGTATTATTATCAAATATAAGACTATCAATTCTTCGTATTCTTCCTACCAATAGAATAAGTGGAGCTCATACAGACTAATGTCATACCTTAGATGCATTCTAATACAAGATAGAAATGATGTCGGATTAAGTTTTTTTCCTTTATATGAATCTCTTACCAGCTCGCCATTATACTCGTCGTCGTCTGATTCTGAATCCGAGTAACCTTTCAGCTTCCGAACTTTCCTCTTTACCTGTTTTTTCACGGCTCTTGTTACAATACCCTCCGGCTGCATGTAACAAATTCTATTTTGGAAAACATTTCAACTTGAAATAAACGAAAGTTAAATCATTTTTATGGTTGCAATATCATATTCAAGTTTCTATGTCTTGTGACATTCGTACCACAATAAATCGGCGATAATATTACGGCATAGATTAATAATAAACAAAATGTGGGCAAATTCACAAATTGTTGATCATTTTTTTTTAAAATTGGTCACAAGAATCCAAGGACATAAAAATGAATTACTATCATTGGAAGTATTCAGTGATCCTGCAGCATGAAAATATGGAGAAGCGTGAGTCTTAGCCTTTTAGAACATACATTTTTTATATAGTCTTTAAGATGCAATGTGGTACCAAGACTTTTTGGATTACTGACGCCAAATTTAAAATTAAATTTTGAAAATCCAAAATTGTCAATTTAGCATATCAAAACAATAATTTTTTTTATATTTTACCTGACATGTTGATTTCGTCATTTTTAATTTTTCAATTTTCACATGAAATTGTAATTCAGTAAATTGAAAAGTTTATTATCACGGTTAAAAATTTCCGTGACTCTACATTCGGCATAAGTTTACTTATTCTGTAAAAAGGGTTTCTAGTTTCTCGAATGTTTACAATATTCATTACTTGGGAAAGTAAATTGTGCTAATGCATCTCCAATAGTCAAACTCTACGGACTTAGGAACGTTGCAGTCATATTAAATAATAACACGATTATTAATAAATAAAATCCATACAGAAATAAGTAACACCGTATAACTAATGCATGCTTCAGTGTTATCTTGTAAATTCACGAAAATACTACATCTCAATGATGAAAGAACATGATAATTGTAATGATTATCTCATAGTATACTATTTATTAAGAAAAAATCTCGCGTTGATAATATCGTTTTAATGACGGGAATAATGTGTGATATTTTTTGTGTCAAAAAACTTTAGAAAAAGTTGAGAAGACAATACTAACAATAATATAGAATATTGTAGCAAAAGTGTCTAACTTTGTCAATGTTGTAAAAGTAGTGGCGATGAATATCATTTGACAGCCCCCATGACGACATCACGATTATAAACAAAAATTAATATGAATAAATATGTAAATATTTGGTTTGCAATGAACCTAGTACTATAATATACTAACACAGAGTTCAACAGTTGAAACAATATTTGAATTTATGGAATGTGATCTTGTCAAAAATTATCATTAGTATAACACCGCGGAAAATGACACTATAACAAATAGGGGATTTTTAAATGCTACGAATGGATTCCTTTAATATTTTACATATAATACATGAAACGTTTATGTATTACGATGATAAGTTTACAATTGGACATCTGTTTAAGCGAGCCAGGGATATGTTCATGATTCACTGGTGTGGCGGTTTATTTTTCTTACCGTCATATTTTTGATGAATCGATTTTTGAGACAATCCTGCTTGACTAAATAGCGTCTAGACTTTAAAATTGGATTATAAATAACTTTGACGACGCATTGCTTTTGCTTGTTCCAATGACACGATCTAGCATTAACATAATAAAACACTTGGTGCTCAGTTTACTACTCTTTCATAATAAATGTATGCATTGTAAATACTGTATAATTTGGGTTGAATATATCCGCCAAATCCGTCACAGTTAAGGTACAATTAAGGCTGGGAAGTAGATAACATTGAAACTAATGAATGTAGGTACCTAACGACGCGGTACATGTTCAAGAGGTAACGCTATCGCGTTATGCTAAATTGAAAAATAACTAGAGTTGGACATAATTGTAATTTGGAATTTCCAGATAGTATTGGAGTTCGATCCTACGACTATCAGTCATGGAATATGATGATTACTTTTTATTTTAATCCCACAACTAGCTTGAACCTGTTGATAACGTTGATTGGCAAATATGGAGAATAGACGTCTACTGGAATGACCTTTCGAACGCATCAATACAACTTTTATTGTACAACGCAAATGATTACATAAAGATGAGGATTGTGTTACTATAACTACATATATCATCATCTCCATGAATATTCATGTAACATCGTTGTTATATACACTAATTCTATTCAAATCAACTATTGTTCCAGATAATTGGGCAAGTGTTGTACTGATATTATTAGTATGATTAAATTAATATGTTATTTATTTTTATAATTTATTTATAATTCAAATTTATAAAGTTTCACTCAATTTATAGATTCCTGTAAGAGAAAGAATAATATCGCGAAAATATGAAGATGCGTATATGAATCGATATAACTGACCTACTAGATCACATGTGCACTAGCTAGCTTTATACATGAATTCTCATAGTGGGGATAACCTCGAGGATAGTCTCTGACTCTTCCAGAACGTTTAATGGCGCGGATGGTTGAGGCGTGTCAAGGCTATTAAAATTATCATTAGAAAAATCACATTTAATATTGAAACATTGTAGCTATAATTATAAAATTAAAAGGATGATCCATGACTGTTTTATTTGCGAAATGAGAAAGCAGAAATGTTGGTCAACTCATAATAAGAAAATATCAATGACAAGATGGCTTCTTCTCTAATTCTCTATAATTGCAGTTTTTTGCATTTATTATTCAAATATTGTCTAAAATTTCGCTATGAAAGATTCAAGTTTTCTGTTTATAAAGTGTTCGATAATACAGATTGAAAAATTTAATATGATAAACGTAAATTGTGTTTGTAATGAGCATGTAATTAGTTGGTTACAAATATCTTGGTCATAAAACGATATAAATATGATACCAATCTATGAAACAGAGAATTTCATTTGGAATCATATATATATATATATATATGGTCACAAATTTATATATTACAAAATAACATACATATATATATATGACAATTAAGGTATCATACACCAAAATTGTTCTTAGAAAAGTATACCAAATAACTCATAAACAATTAGCATCTATCATTAAACATCTTTAGCTAGATGTTCAATGGATAAGACGAGAAATTGCCCAATCGTTAAATATTCGATATATTTTTGTGTCTAAGATAAGTTATCTAGGATGATTTTAATTTGTTACCTTCTTGTACAGTTTGATCCAGGTGAGATCACCTTTAATATCAGTGTACTGGAGTCCAAAGAACCATACTTCACGTAAACCAATGGTTTTGACGACTTGATCAAAGAGTTGCTTGCCAGTGGTCGCCTGCTGGATAGCAAACTCCAGCTCGGCGTCCATTGTTGTCACCCTTACGTTCATCTTTTTCATGAATGAATGCATGAAACAGAAAATGAGAATACACCCGGCGTAAGAATCAAGGCAGCCTTATTAAAACAATGGACAATACTATAGTAATTAATGACGCTGAAAATGTTGTACTGGCAAATTCGAACACAATATATATAACACTGCAATCATTATGCAGAAAAATCTTTGTGATTCCTAAATTTGTGACGGAATAAATATTGCAACATCATTATTCGTCGGATTCGTTATGTTAAAACAATATCAATATCGAGTTAGGCCAACATAGAATATCGTTGGAATTTTTAGTATACAAATCTTATACACAATATTGATTAACGCACTTTCACACCCAATGCAGTAATTCTATAATTTCTCACAAATTTTGTAACGATTTGCGAAATACATATTGTATTTGAGTATGAGTAAAGACACAGAATTAATAATGTACTGTCTCAGTCAATTCAACCATGTTGACAGCCGCGCCTTACCATCTTTGAGCCAGCAACCATGGCACTTCACGTTAACTGAATCTGCTTGTGGATGTGGAAAAGTAAATTTACTGAAACTATCGAGTTGGCACAATACGCTTTATGTTAGATAACGATCGTCCGACTAATTTAATATTTTTAGGTGCTCGCTGTTCATGCGAAAACAAAAAAACTCAATTAACAAATAGTCTATATCATTTCTATTGCGGAGCGTTTTGTAAGAACTACTGCAGAATATACTAGACAAGTCACAGTAAGTCAATTGAACACGGGTTAAACAATGAGCGAAAGACGCAAGTACAACTGTCGTCGTTTCGTCGTTCAGAGCGTTCCCCACCACTGTTCCGGTGCCATGGTTCATTCGGTTCACTCAGTTCGCATGTACCTACGGCGTGTATATGAACATATATGTATTTATTATAGGTATATAAATGACACGCCGTCGAGCAGTTGTTTCAGTTTTGGCCCGGTAGGAGACGTATGGAATCTGCGGAACAGAAACGAGACCTCTGATATATCACATGAGCAAGCCGGTTCGCGAAATCATAGCCAATAAAAACTTAAACTCAAATAAGGAAACCAATCAAATGACGAATGGCACGATTTTCCGATGCGACGTTCTCATTATTTTTTCTTGTTCGCTCTGGTGTTTGGATTCACCCTACGCATTCAACACTGTTCTGTATAATATTATGTAACATTAAATTTTTTTGCCCTCATACTTGGAGCATTTTTAGCCTTTGAAAAATTTCGACACGTTAGTAATGAAAAATAAAAGAAACTTGCCATTATTTAAAATTAACGGTTACAGTATTTTTCTTTCATTGACTGAAAGTGCGTTCTACGATTATATTCCAGTCAAACATAATATATATAGACTTATACAAACCGAACATCTGAGACAATAAAAATATTACTTACGGGCTTTGGCATCCTGGCGATTTAGATTCCTAGCAGAAGGTATACTTGATGGCCTGTAATTAATGAACGTCAGTTTCAAATTCTGTTGAAATTCCAAAATATCATGTGGATTCATCTCTGTAGAGTATCGACAACTTAATATGAAATTATATTAAAATAGAAGCAATAAATAAGTTATAAGATAATACAGATTATCTTAGTCCTTATTGTATATGTACATATGATGAAGATATGTGTGAAGATATTTTTTCAGTGTTTCGGCCGGTTTTTCTTTCCCTGACATCGTAATTAAACTACCATGCATTGAAAACTATCCTGTAAAAAATATTCCTCTCAATGCAAATTGCAAATGATATACATATTCACCGTAAGCACAATCTATGGTGTAATTTCTTCCAAATCAATTACGAATGCGAGATTCATATTATTCAATTCTCAAAAAAATTGTGTCATGCATCACCCTCAAAAATTCGGCTCCATTAGTGAAAATGGCATTACCTTATTCACATAATATAAATATAAATTGCCGAGATAAATACACTTAGTTGGCTAAATCTTCACTACTTTCTCACATATAAAATCTACTCATCAAGATCAATAGGTAGATATTAGTGAACTGATCAAACCGTGTCCATAAATATAAAATGATCTTCACGTCATTATTTATCACATCATATATGTATAACTAGATGTCAACATTAGAAATTTTTTTTATAGTATTTCGTTCAACGATATACTTTATATTCGTTTAACTATATACATTATATTAAAGTCGTTTTTTAATCAAGTCTTTATTAAGATTCAGTTATATAATCCAAAAACGTAGCATTTGTCTCAGCTTGATATAGCCAAATGTAAGGTGCTAGAAGTTTCATTGTAAATATCTCATTATTTGAGCAGTCAAATTTTATAATATATGACGGCATATCTTTCATGATATATGTGAGCAGAGTTGAGCAATATTGAGTATACATTTATGCTCTTTTCATTATTCACACAAGGTTTGAATTTTCCGCATTTTCTTATTGACTCGTTTGGTTGAAGTCATAAACAAACAAACCGTGGTACACAATGATAAATTCAAATACTATGAACGTCGAGGAAAATATGATATTCGTATTCACAATTATTTTTTCGGCCTACATTGAGCAGGATACTTCGATATCAAAAATAGGACTATATTTTATAATTTATTGAAAAGATTGTTACGTTTTCAGAATCAAAATAATGGAACTATAAGATCCTAAAAATTGAGTAAATTAGTCCAAATGGGGAAATCGATTCACTTTTTGTACTGAAAATATCCTTCGTCAAACATACTAAATATGGCTATTAATTACATCAGGCAGAAAAACCTCATAATTATGTACTTCAACTATATTTCTTTATCTGAGCAATTTTTATGAATTGTACGATTCCGTTCGAGACAAATTGCGCTACAAAATTATGAGGCAAAATCATACTTATTCATCAAACTCATCGTAATTGTCATAAATCTCATCTTGTGCGGTAATTAATGAAAACGTACCAACGGTGGGCATACATATAAACTTGAACTACTAATTAACACTTTCTTTACGTATTCCAATAACTAGTGGATCGATAATTTTGATTATAGTTTAGTTATGTACTAATGCCTTTTATCTCAACTTAATTTTAACGAGTCGTAATAGCAGAAGGTGACATTTCGTGGCATATTTCATCGTTGTATTAGTTTCACTGCAATAGACGTTCTTTTGTTTATTTTAACAACAATACAGCAAAACGATTGAAAAAGCGAATTGGAATAAAGTTCCTCTAAGCACACACACCTCTTGATATTTTATAATGGCTTTCAGATGTCATGATAACTGTCAGAAATACTGGTGTCGACAATCTTTTATCACATATATACAACATTTAAATTCCAGTCGACTGCTAGAGATCGAATGCAAATTTCAGGTACTAATATCGTACAATTTGATAATTACGTACCTATAATAAACCTAAAAATACTCAAATAAGGCATAATTTGGAGAAAATTTTCGGTAATTGAATACAACTATCGTCCAACAAACCATGCACAGAGCATTTTGCATATCTTACCTCGTTTGGTATTTTTTATTTTATACAGAAATG
>CAJUYH010006627.1:0-19640 GCA_910591685.1 Galerucella tenella | reverse complement strand
AGCCAAACATTGACTTTGAACATTCTTTGGTGATGAGTGACTTTTTTCAATGAGGGTTTTCTTCGGCCCAGATGTGTTCGTTATGGTGATTCGTAATGCCATTTTTGTTGAAGGTGGCTTCGTCAGTAAATAAAATATGGTTAATGAAGTTGGCATTCCGAGTGTTTTCCGTCAACAACCAATCGCAAAATCCCATTCTCTTAGGATAATCTTCATCTAGCAACTCTTGAACGGTTGTTAAATGATAAGGATGAAGCTGCTGTTCCTTCATTCTTCTCCAAACCATTATGTGAGACAGATCTAATTGCGCAGCTACTACTCTTGTACTACTTTGAGGGGTTTCTTCAATTGCATCCAAAATCTCCTAATCGTCTGCATCCACTTTCGGACGACCACTATTACCAGCAAGTGTGGTCGTAATGTACCTGTTTCCCGTAAACGACGATTAATGGAGAGAAATAATCGACGACCTGGTGTATTTCGATTGGGATATTTTTCCGCATAAAACTTTGCAGCTGCTGCGCTATTTCCCCGGTATTCACCTGTGTTATCAAAATTATCGATAAGTATCTTAAATCTTAATTCAACATGACGAAACTTACCCAAAATTAAATGCATATCTGCCATTTCTGAAAACGTGTATTCCATTGTTATTAGAAAAGTTAGTTCCTCTTAAACACACAAAAGTTGAAAGCTTCAAATGTATTATTGACAATTGTTGATCCAATGTCTAATTGTATCCTTAGTAACAACGGTTGTTTACTAAATAATAATAATAATACAGTTTTTGAAGCCTAATGAAAAATAGGCGGTATCTCGATAAAAACTGATAATTGTAAAAAGTGCCGAGGGGCAAAAAAGTTTCAAAAATAATGTGTTTGAATAATGGTGCCACAATAAGCATTAAATTGTAACGAATACAAAATTTTTGGGGGGTTTAGGGGATCTCAACTCCCATAAATTTTTAACGGGGTGCAATAATTTCTAAATTTTTTTTAAGATGATGCTCTTATCATAAGAAAGCCACTTGTCAACTTTCATTATAATATGTCGAACAACTGTCGAGATATTTGAAAAAATCTATTTTCATTTGGTAACTTCGAAGGGTTATAACTTTTTTCGCATGCACATTTGTACTAGGGTAACTTGGGTTGGATCGAGTTATTTTTAGCCCCAGAATATGTGGTATGATTTATGACCTGACTTTTTGTTACACCCTGTATTTATTAATCTGATGTTCCAAAAAATAAATTGCCTTCTGCACTAAACTCTTCTTTGGTTATTCTATCAAAAGTTTGTTTGCATTTTTTCACATCTAGTAAGATAATGAATATATTTGTGAAAGCAGTTAGGTTCAGTTATGGAAAACGCCCTTCTTCTAGATAATGAAACAACATTCTGAAGATCTGGTTTGAATATGACATGTTTAACAGAAAAATAAGTAATAATATCTCAACTAGTCTTAGCTTTTGGGATACCCTGCAAAATGTTTCAATTTGGGACGCCCCATGCAGTGGACCAAATGGAATACATCCTGTTCTCAATTAGGAAGTTATTGAGAATTTTTTGTTCTAAAATGACCAATATAGTTCAACTACCTGGCTCAAGAATGGTATAAGCCAAAAAATTTTTTTTGTATCTCGTATTTGTTTTCTTTAGATATGGCGCTATTAATTTAAAATGATACCACAAAAATATTCAATATTTATTGCTATATATTGTAAATAAATTTCAATAGGATTATTTTAATTAGATGATAGTTTTCTAAAGGACGGATATCCTACATTTTACTTTATTATTTCCATTCTTCCTATAAGGCTTTATCTCTTCTTCTTTAAATTATCACGTCTTGAATTTTCTCGATACATTTAAACAACCAAACATGTTAATTTTCTGAAATAAAAATTAAACGAAAACTCTTAGATAGCTAATGTTGAATTGGTCAAAATCTAAGTAGCAATACATACTTTCTATTTTGTAAATATACAGAGATCATTTTTTTTTCAACCAAAAAAGCGATGAAAAAATGTACAAACAATAATTTTAAATGTATTCATTAACATTTTGGGAAAATAATGAAAAAAAATATTCCGTGTTTAATATTCATTATTCCGGCACCTGTATATATTTTTGAAAACTCCCTACAAATTTAAATTATAATTAAATTGACATTCTTTAGCGTGGGAATACGATCCCTTTCTTCAACCCTCTTCGAGTGACAGGTACAACCACCAATTTTTTAAATAAGAAGAATAGGCTCGTGATATATCGTTTGAAAGGTCTCTTCATTCTCTATTTTAAATGTTATCGTTTTAAAGTTTATTGCAACAGTTGAAATATATTAAAATAAAATCACGTGGTTACCGAAACTGGCTACAAAAAACTAGAATGTACCTAATGCAAAACTTAATAAACTGTAAAACACCAAAAAGAACTATGAATGTCAATGCGAACGTCTTGGCAACATCTCAATTTTAAATAAAACTGTCTTCTAACATTATTTAACGATGTGATCGCGAGCGTTATTCTATGGCGTGCCGTTTTGGTATTTAATAACATCGTTTTAAAAGAGGAAAAAATATATATCTGTTCTGTCAAACATTTTTATTCCGTAATTATTCTGTTGAAGAATTAAAATTATGTTTTTCATAATAATAATACAGGAATTTCTATAATGAAAAACATAATAAAATTCAATTTCCATTATGTATTGAGGTTGCCTATACTACTCTAATGCAAGTACCTGAAATCGGATAGTAAATGCATTACTGCAGGATAGGCAACCTCAATACATAATGGAAATGAATTTCTATTATGTTTTTCATAATTTTAATTCTTGAATTTTTATTATGGTGGCACGGTGGCACCTAAAAAACATTGCTATGGTTTTTACTTACTGATTTTATTTTATAATTCTTATAAATATCTACAGTAAACGAAATAATCAATTTGGGCCTGGTATTTTTAAAACAATTTTTCCTTTCCCTTGTTTAAAAATATTCCAAGTAATTGTCTATTTAAACTCAGTTTTTAGTCATTCTAGTTTGATTACTGTGTAGTAGTTGGTATTTCCACATATAGAGTTCAATAATTCTGGCGCTAATTTAAGACTGGTCCCTCTATTTTCTGTTATCTGCAAATTATTCCAGTAGATCAAGTTTTTTTTTTGGCTCATACAGTGTCTTGAGTTAAAATTGCAAAGTCATTGACAATTGAACAACGATGGGGTAAGGTTTAAGGTCCAGGTGTTGTTCTTTTGAGACTTGGGTGATAAATGCACAGTTCATAAAGTTTATAACTGAAGTAAATCAGACAATATCATATTATAAATAGAAATATTATGAAATTTGATTTTAATGGAAGTTTAAGCTGTACTATACAACGTGAATTTAGCCTCTTAAAATGAAAATATACAAATTCATGAATGTAAGCAGTGTTAGCAAAGCATACTTTCGGGGACGTTCAGCAAAGTACTGGGCAAAACACAATGGTGGTGGCGGTTGCCAAATGTACCGTCTTATCTTATATATAAAGTAAAATTGAATGTTTGATATTTAATTCTGCCGAATTGATGGTATAGACTATACCGATTTTATTTAGAGGAATAAAAAAATAAAACAAACGGTGCAAACCATACTTTATTGATAATACATGCTAACAAGATGTTTGATTGAAAAATATCGAGCGATAAAAAGTCCAATTTGTAATACCGATATCTTAATCATGCAGACAGCCAAAATATAATTAATATTATATAGAGTCGATAAATCGATATTTCACAAAAATTTCAAGAATATTCTTAGGTGTTTACTATAATTTTATCTAAATATATATCCAAGTTCCTAAAAGTGCATGGTCCCTTAAAGTGATAAGATGAAAAGCAAAAAATGTTAAACCCTTGATTCAGTCTCTTTTACGTCTTCCTCTCCTTTTTTTAAATACATTCTTATATTGTAATGGATATATTTTAAATGCGGTCTATTAGTGAAGTAAGCAAAATATGACAAAGCGAAATTTTCTTATTCGTTGTAGTGTGGCACAGATATTTGAAAATACTACTTCAACTGCCAGCATCCAGCATAGAAAAATGAATTGGCGCTACAAACTGTTGACCACAGTTAACATTTTGGGAATAAGAGACAAAAGCTTTATTATTGATTATTTTTTGACGTTTCTGAAAGCCAAAAGACACTCACAATTTCAATAATGTGAATTCGTTTTAGCAAATCAATACGTTATTAGAGACTTTTAGCTTGTCTTGAATTTCTCACGTATCCGTATACGTAACAAACTGCGCATGTGTAGACCCGTTACGTCTCAGTCGATACGATGCGTTGAACGTATTGTTACGTACCCTACTCCGTATACTTAAACGTATCCGTATCCCGACCAAAGTCAGTATTCCGTGCTATTTGTGCTATATTACATCATCTTCCTCGTCTAGCAGCAATGGATTTTAATATCGCCCTCATTTTACGTTTTACAGAAATATAAAAGGGTGAAATAAAAAAAACTTTTAGGTTATACAATTAGAAACAGAACGAAGCGATACGTTTTCTGCTAAAAAGGCTTTCTTGACAATTTCTTTACGTCAACGTAACTCCATTACGGATACGTGTAAAAACTTATGACCAGCTAAAAGTGTCTATTATATAATTCCCTTCAAATGTAAGTATTCCCTCATCTCATGCAGAAGTTTGACGATCTAGAAAAGCTCTTTTCCGTAATGATGTTGTTGATGGTGGACCAATGAATATGTTTGATCAAGTAAATGATAAAATTATTCCACCTTGATTAGGTAAATTTTAAAACTGTTCCCTACTTTTTTATGTAGTCACAACTTAACCAAAAGCTGGTCCAAAATCAATCCACATGTGCAACACAAAGGTTTTGTGGAACTAAACCTTTTATTGTTTCTTATCATTATATTATCAAGACACAAGGCAATTCTCAAAGCCGAATAAAATCAATAATAATCAATCAATAAAATCAAAATCAAATAGTCCACAAACAAAAAATTTCTATAAAGTGCGTCTTTTGATTTTATACTAGTAGTTAGTAGTAACCGTCGCTACATATTGAAATAATATGCTGACGTTTTATATTGCTCAAATTGGAAAATTAACTGTTACATTATCTTTAACAATTAATGTCTCGATTTAGGATAATATGTTTGATTTCTTTTTGCCATAACGGCTTCCAAATTAAAAATAAGCTCGTGAATGAAACAAAATAAGATTATTTAAATAAAAACAAATTGAAAATAAATTTCGAAAAACAGTTAACAATGGTAAAACTGAAAAATTGATAAATTAAAGGTTCAAATAGTCCTCCTTGTTGAGCCAAACAAATACCGAAACTATTGAACAAAGATAATCTTGTACCTATCCCTGAGCTGATTCGGTGTAATGTTGGACAATTTTCCCCCTTAATTCTATCAAAATTTGAGCCCGTTCAAAATTATGCCGATAAATTTTATTCATTTTAATTATTCGGATACTCGGATTGCTGTTTACTGAATATCTGACGCTTATTAAGGACTAGCGTCTAGCCGTTCAGGTAACATCGATCACGAAGATAAACGAAAGTTAGTAGTTGAGGTGCGCATGCGTCCAAGTAGCCTTTAACCTTCTATTTGTTTATGTTGAATTGAAGTAATAAGTGAGAATAGAAGTTATTAAAACTAAGTACTTGAATTTATTAAGATTCACGGTAAAATGGAATATAATGGCAAATAATGTGATAGTGGCTTTAGTACA
This sequence comes from Galerucella tenella, assembly GCA_910591685.1. Taxonomy (NCBI): domain Eukaryota; kingdom Metazoa; phylum Arthropoda; class Insecta; order Coleoptera; family Chrysomelidae; genus Galerucella; species Galerucella tenella. The sequence continues at coordinate 13,881 of CAJUYH010006627.1, read as the reverse complement.
ATATCAAATTTACGAAGACATGTTAGAAAATGTCATGTTAAAAATCTGATGGATTTAGCCCCTCTCCATTATAGAAAAAACATTCAGTCTTCATCTTTCCGTTGTGATATTTGTATAAAAACATTTAACCAAAAACAAGGCTTGTACCGTCACTTAAAAACGCATAATATTCAAAATAAAAATAGAACAGAAATAAAAACAAGTCAAGGAAATCCAGATGAAAGTAACCTGAAAACAGGAAGAAATTCAAAAAAATGTCCACTTTGTGAGTACCTATCATGATCTGCATAGGAAAGACCTGCTCCACCATTTCAAAGATGTACATCAAATTCCATTAGTTACAAAAAATCTCTGTTTCATTTCAATTGAAGATTTCAACCAATGGAAAGGTAACCTAGTTTGATCTCTATTACTATTACATATTAACAATTGTTTTAAAAAATTATTTTTTGCAGAGAAAATGGAAAGTGAAACAAATTCAAAATTTAGTAGGTATTCAACCACAATTTCAATAAACTGAAAACAGAATAAAAGTAGATAAATATTTAGAAATACATATATAATAACAAATAATTACATTTAACAATAACAAAGTTTGTATTTAAATAAATAGGGACACACTTTTAGATGCATCACAGGTTCAATCAGATCAAAGTGTAACTATGTATAAAAATATCAGAAAATAGAAATCTAAAAAAAACAAAAAATACCAGGTCCCAACCCGGTTTCGAACCTACGACCTCTGGGTTTTAGCTCAGTACCCTGCTAATCAGCTCACATTCAAATACATCGAATAGAAGGTTAAAGGCTACTTAGACGCATGCGCACCTCCACTACTAACTTTCGTTCATCTTCGTGATCGATGTTATTCTACCTGAACGGCTAGACCACCATATTCTTGTATGCTGTGGCATGGCCATCTACAATACTAGGTGGCCATGGCTGTGGGCCCGTATGCTCGAATCTCGATCGATGAATGTCATATGCGACATCTCAAAATTGTCGCAAAAAAGTGAAACTGCAATTTTTGAATGTCGAAGTGGACAATTTTTATGCGACGAAATTTCACTAGTGCTTAAGCAAGTGACAAATCGTTATATATGCGAGATTTTAATTTGTTGTGGTTAGGTTACATGTAGGAAACGTATTTTTTTTTCAATAAACCATGGAGGACTACGAAGAACAGGTTACTTATATCCTTATGAAGGGCTTGGAATATTTGGACGTAAAAGTTATGAACTTAAAAATGCATGTAATATGCCTGAGAAAATATTCAGATCAGGCGTGGTTGATTGTCACGAGTTCTATTAACAATTTATTTGCAATTTACTGCAATACTGACTATTTATACACTCGGTATGTATGTTTAAAGCTAAATAAGAAAATAGTAATAGAAGCACGACATGAACACATCAAAATATTAGTTAATCCTGTTATTCAAACTATTCTTTTTGATTTTTGTTTGACTTTATTTGGGAATAGCAGCCAGACTTTTATAAATTCACATCATTGCCACAAGTACATATGCGGCAAAATGTCTAATGTGGTTCGAGAGTAATTGACTCCTCGTTACGCTTTTGTCCACCAATAACTACTATTAACATGGAGGAAACATCATATTTTTAGAACTTTAGTTCTTTATGTTACATTGGTCTGACCGTTACGTTACTTGGAGCGAGGGAGGTCTCGACGCAAAAGATCTGACCATTACGTTACGTTGTTACGTTATGTGCCTTGAGCGCGTGGGCTCTCGCGCTCTCTCCTCAGTCTCAGAGCTAGTCTCTCGTTGCAAAATGTTGATTGTCAGCATACATTGTATTATTAATTACAGTTAATAGAATACTTAATATGTACTTTGTGCCAATCAACTTAATGATAAGATTTTTATAATTAATACTACTGTATATTTTTGTTAAATGAAGTTTCATCCAGAGTAAAATAAATTCTTATATTAATATGTGTATTTATTTATTGATTAAAAATTTTTATTATTGCTTAAAAGGAACTAAAGTTCTTACCATGTGTCCCGCCACACGTTCTTCAATTTTGTTAAGTTTACCACCTCATTAGCATTAAAATAAATGAAAATGAAAACTTTTTTGGAATAATTCTGATGAAATGATTGGTAGTTACAAAGAGGTTGAAATTATCAATTTTTACTACAGCAGTGTCTCTTGCAAAAAAAATATAAGGGAACGGAAATCATCTAAACCACGGGTCACAATATTAATCTACTACATGGAGGTGACGTTTTAATCTTACCTCCATTTAGATATATGTAATTGAAAATTAATAAGTATACTTAAATATAGTTACATTTACCTTTTTGTATCTGTTGATAGTGACTTCTGAGTGAAAATGGAAGTACAAAGATATAATAGAAATATATTAAAAATAGCAGTTCATATTTTCTTTGGTATTTTGTGGATTAATTATTAAAAATTGCTCTTGTAAGTTGTTCGGTAGGAAATAGGAACTGTCAAAATGACAAAATTAATCAATGTGGAAAAATATAATGTTGCTCCGAGCAGATGATGATGAATATTGAAAAGCTTAGCGGATGTTTTCAATTTGAGCGAATTATTCATGGATGAGAAATATTTTAGACATATCCATCAACGTTTTCATCCGACTTCAATCAAGGGTTTAGTATACAAATGTGTGAGAGCTAAAACTATGTTAATGTACCTTCTAATTTTCATACTGGCATCTGACGAAACTCTCGCCAACTGCTGATTGTCTATAGGCAAAGTATCTTCAGGACTATTCGGAAATTCTTCTTGTGAGTCTTCTACATTTTTTGGCGAAAGTGGCGGTTGATCGCTAGGCGAATCAAGATCGTCCTCTTTGCTGGAAACTCGTCGGTTAATAAAAAAAATTCTGAATACTTTTTTAATGACTTACCTAATTCGCATTTCTGGAATGTTATAAGGAGTCTGATGATTGGACGTTGGTGAGGGATTAGCAGTTTCGTCTTCAGGCGTTGGAGGGACTGTTTCGTCACCACATTCGAGTATATACAGGTTTTCACTACAAATATCAAAGACGTAGTGTAGACTTTCCTGTGCTTTGTCGATACGGAAGAAACGTTCGGCTGTACAAGCTAAAAAAATGAAAATCTTACTCCAAAAAGAACTAGAATGGCTTCAAGTATGCTGGAGTGCAATGGGAATTGTTTCAAAGACACCATCGCCCACAGTTATTCCAGAATTACAACAACAATGATCAAAAACGTAATTACATGCTGGCTAAAATTATTGACACCCCAGTTTTCCTGGAATGGGACGGAAATATGCAATCAGGATGGAACGCTGACGTGGTATACTGATAGATATGAAACTGACAGATAAATAGGATGCTCATTGTACCATAATCGGGAGTAGCGTTTACGCATCTTTGGGTTAGTTTGCATCTGCATTTCAGGCATTAATGCATACATTAACAATCCAACAGTCATTTAAATGATGGTAATGTTGCATTGAGTATGTCAAAGATTGCAGAGCTAGATTTTATGGAATAGGCGTTGTAGTAGGTATATCTTGAGGAACGAAGAAGCAAATAAAGCATACAGCGGAAGGCAGGTGGAAACAATTTGGACTCGCAACACAATAAAAGGAAACCAATAGTTTTAAACAATATTAGCGAGGATCCAGAGAATAAAGGTGATTAAAAAGATTTGCAATAACGAAAAAAAGTTACTCCCCAAAAGGAATGGCAATTTAAAGTTTTTAATGAAAAGATTTGATCGCTATAAATTTGCCTCCACTTTACTTGGCAGAGCTTCTTCAAATTTTGTCGATTCTTTTAAACTGTTTGACCTTATTTCGCGACGTAACGCTAAACGATAAAGGATTTTGTGATTAAAACGTCAAAAAGCTTAACACAAACGGACCAAACGGCGCTATTTAAAATACTTTCACAAATATCTACAGTTTTTTTTCACTTACAATCGATAAAGCACCAATCTGAAGACATCATCTGCTTATGCTCCTCTAACATTTTATTGATAATTGCCCTGATTTGCTCCAAATCCGACACGGGATTTACTTCTATTCTACCTATATTTATTGCTGAAAAAATCATAAAACTCCATTAATATCATTATGATATTAAATTTACATAGACAAATATATTTAACCACAACCTATTGAAGTATTTCTCGTTATAAAAAGATATAACCTGGAACAACAAATCTACTGGAAGAATAACACCAAAACGTTCATATTCACATTTAGTGGAGTCAATGAATACATAAAACAGGCAATCTTCGGAAGTCCTCAAGAACAGCTCCGATTTTGATGTTTTTTTTTCAAAATTTTGTTTTTTTATATTCTTTAAAATCAGAAACCTCTTGGAGTGGGGACGGAACTATTTTTCTTGTTTAAACAATATCTGTGATATTTATGCACACAAAAATTTCTACTATACAATATCCATTAAAAACTTGTAAATATATTAATGAATGTTATAAACAATTATCTATAAGTTTGTTCTGTGTAGTAATGACATGGAATTAATTTGTGGACCAAAATATAAATTTTTTATTGAGCATAGAAAATTCATTATTTTATATACAAAAAAAGTACATTTAATTTTCATTCTCATTTCGCGTTTCGGAGACTTCTTCATCTTCTTCAAGTGGTGGGTGGTTACTGCAGTCATTTCCCCTGCAAACTATGCATGCTGGTGAGCGATGAAGACCACTTTTTCTGCAGCCACACGCTGAACCGCATCCTGTTTTGCGAGAGCAAAATATCAATTTTAAAACGTTGTCAGGTGCTGCTGGTTGTGTCATTTTGATTGGTTTTGAATAATTCTCTTTTCGCCAACCCCATTCTTCAGGTGGTATCGATGAATTATTTTTCCACTGCTGAACTTGTAAGTAGACTCTTTTAATATGTTGTTTTGCTGCATCTTCTATCGGAGGTAAGGAATTAAGTAGTAGGTATAATTTTATTTTTTGAAGATAATGCTATGAAACGTTTATATCGCAGTTTATTCAAGCATTTGACAGTTTTAGCACCATACATTGCTAGAATACAATCATTTCTTCATTTGCTTCAACCATAAAATTTTTCAGCTGCTGCATGTAATTTTTGATTATCATCAAAAACTTTGATAAAACCATTTTTTCCTTTGTTATATAAAGCGGATGTGGTATCACATCCAGTGGATGCATGAATAAAAAACAGATGGGTTTTCTAATATTGTTTTTGTTGAGTAAACTTGTTGCAAGATATTATTTTTTAGTGGTTTAAAAAAAAACATTTCTTTATAATCAGGTGCTAAAGCCATCAATAAAACTAACATCAATATCTTCAGCTACAACAACTACTTGAAGAGAGGAACAATCTATAGCAGATTGCACAATTAATCGATCAGCATCACTTTCGGCTTGACTCCACTCAATATTATTTTCGCCCAGTTTTTTGCAGAGAGGATTGATAAACCTATTTTTATTTTTGCTATTACTTAAAAGTTTCTCTTTCGTTGTGTTTAAAGGCATGTCTTCTTCAAATAAATAATCAATGGAAGTATTGATATATCTACGATTTCTCTCAGACACTTTAGTTCCATAATTACTATATCCATCAAATACAACTTTAACATCAGTGCCATAATTATTACGTAAATATCTAATATACTGTTGACAAATATCTGCAAATTTTTTATTTTTTTCCCAAAACTTTCTAATGCAACGTTAAAAATTATATATACAGGGTGGAGCACTATGAACGAACTATTCTCTGGCGTCTTAACGGCAAATAAAATTAGAAAAAATAAGACGTAGAATTAAGTAGATTACTTAGGACTATAATTTAAAAATATTTTGGAATATACAGGGTGATATTCCTGATATTCCGTTTCCAATATTTACTGGTATACTATCATATACAGGGTGTTTTTAATATGACAATATAACACTAACCATTTAATACATGAATTTCTGGCTTAATTTAAATGGAACACCCAGTATCTGTTGGGTCTGTTAAACGTGGGAATTTATTACCTTTCAGTTGGTATTAGGGTTGCCTATATCTAACTCTGATAGTTCTCGAGAAATTTTAAATTTGTTTTTTAATACTCAACTAGTTACCCATGACATGATACTCCGATGGAAAGATTTTAAAAATTTAAAATTTGTTATTTTGACAGTAAGTGCTTCGTTGTATGATTTATGATCGATAAATTAAAGGTCTCTTAAATCAGAATTTTATTAAGGGTAAGTACACTATTTTTGGGCTTACAGATACAATAAGCTTTAAAAGTATAAAAAAATAACTAGGTACAAAAAATTCGAAGAAGGTGTTCAAAGTGACGCCCATCTTGTTGGATACAAATTTGAACCTCTTTAAAAAAAATTATTGCTCACTTTCTTTAACATTTCTGGTGTTACTGTTTGAAACGCTCTCCTTATAGTCCTTATCCTATCCTTCATGTTCTCAGGAGTGGTTGGCTCTGTATTGTAGACAAAACTTTTTATGTAACCCCAAAGAAAATAAAATAATAAAATTCTGATTTAAGAGACCTTTAATTTATCGATAATAAATCATACAACGAAGCACTTACTGTCAAAAAATAACAAATTTTAAATTTTTAAAATCTTTCCATCGGAGTATCATGTCATGGGTAACTGGATATCAGCAAATAGTTGAGAATTAAAAAACAAATTTAATTTTTCTCGAGAACTATCAGAGTTAGATATAGGCAACCTTAATACCAACTGAAAGGTAATAAATTCCCACGTTTAACAGACCCAACAGATACTGGGTGTTCCATTTAAATTGAGCCAGAAATTTATGTATTAAATGGCTAGTGTTATACTGTCATATTAAAAACACCCTGTATATGATAGTATACCAGTAAATATTGGAAACAGAATGTTAAAAGCTTCTAGTGAGATGGTGTAAAGCAAATGTGGGTATTCGTTTTTATTTTGAAGTTATTGTATTTTTTCGGAGGGTCTACAAATTATGTAAAATCGATTTATCCTGGAAACTGAACTAGATAGGTATAGGGAAATGTTAATGAACTTACACTATTTTCAATAGTACAATTCAAAAATGTGATAAAATACAAGGTGTTCCATTTAAAGGAACCTAACTTTGATACGGCACGCTTTTTTGGAGCACCCTGTATATTCCAAAATATTTTTAAATTATAGTCCTAAGTAATCTACTTACAGTGTAGTGGTTAAACCCATAATAACATATGCGTCTTTGGTCTGGTGGACAAAGACGACACAAAAGAATGCAATGACGAGACTAGGCAAGGTGCAAAGACTTGCATGTCTCAGCATTGCAGGATGCATGAGAAGCACGCCAACGGCAGCACTAGAAGCCTTATTCGACCTTCCTCCACTACACCTCGTGATAATGGGGGAAGCAAGGATGGGACTATTTAGGCAGCAAGATAATCTGAGCAACAAAATAGTTAGATCAGGACACACATCTGTTAAAGACATCATAAGTGAAGCCATTTTAGATATGAAAACAGACTATATGACCACTAAACTTCTCCCAAGCCCTAAATATGAGGTAGAAATACCTCACAGAAAGGACTGGCAAGACCCAAGCAGACTGAAATTTCCCCGAGGAGAGACCTGGTACACAGACGGATCACAGACAGGGGAAGGAACAGGAGCAGGAGTGTACAGTGAAAAGAGAAACACAAAAGGATCTTTCTCACTAGGCAAACATACCTCTGTATTTCAGGCAGAGATCTATGCCATCCTAGAATGTGTCAGAATTAACAAATATAGGACTGACACTCATAGGATAAACATACTAACTGATAGCCAGGCAGCCCTTGCGGCTTTAAATAGCCGCAAGGTAACATCCAGACTAGTAGAAGAATGTCAGAAAGAACTAAATGAACTAGCAGACCACATTAAAGTAAGATTGGTGTGGGTGCCGGGACATAATGGTATTTCTGGAAATGAACAAGCTGATGAACTCGCAAAAAGAGGTTCAGCAACAGCATATGTTGGACCAGAACCAGCTCTTGGGACCACAAAAAAGGTAGTCCGAGCGCAAATACAAAAATGGGTACAAAGCCAACATAGACTTCATTGGAGGAACACTCCGAAACAGGTACACAGCAAAACCTTCATAGGTGACACATGTGCAAAGCGGGCCAAAGAACTACTGAATATCAGCAGGAATAAGCTAAGAATTATTGCAGGTTATCTAACAGGTCATACCCCGTTAAAAGATCACCTGCATAAAATGGGGTTATATAACGGGGACCTCAGCTGCAGACTATGTGGCATGGAGAACGAGACCGTGACCCATATCTTGTCTGACTGTGAGGCACTGCACTCGAGGAGACGGGCAATCTTCGGAGAGGCCAATGTGCCACCTGAAGTATATGGCACACATCCAATGGACCTATACCGTCTACTCGAAGGTACGGGGATAACTGGATGGGTGGACTAAATATGGGAGCAGAGTACAATAAGCCAATAGGCTGCAGTGCTCCCGGCATCTGAACGGCTCCCAAAATGGAAAAAAAAATCTACTTAATTCTACGTCTTATTTTTTCTAATTTTATTTGCCGTTAAGACGCCAGAGAATAGTTCATTCATATTGCCCCACCCTGTATGTATGTTGTTACGAATGCGCTGGTTCTTTAGCTAAATAATTCTATTTAGAAAATTGGTAAAGAAAATCGCCTTGACATGACTTGACATGGCAGGTAACACATAAATGTTTTTTGTTTGTTTTAATATTAAATTATTGTTAAAAACTTTTTTGTAACAACTATTTGTTACAATAAGATTAATATATGGAGATTTTTTTACAAAAAAGTAGAGACCAAACTGAATTTTTTTATATAAATATCGTTGATATTGTTTAAACAATATAAATAGTTCCGTCCCCGCTCTAAGAGGTTTCTGATTTTAAATAATATAAAAAACAAAATAAAAAAAAAGATTAATCAAAATCGGAGCTGTTCTTGAGGCTGCAAAGGCTTCATTGACGCGACTAATTTAATTATTTGAAAGTGACAATCATCTCAAGACATTAATTTTTTATCGTTTCATTGAAAATTAAGACATTTTTATATGACATCTTATTGATAATTATTAACATCATAAACGTGCCAATACTTACAAAACCTAAGTTACTCATAATACATTGGCAACACTAAAGCAAATGTACTGTATATTGAGACTGTGACCGGAGATATTCCGTAATTTTGCTTTAATTTTCAAATTTACTAGATGGATATCTACATTCATGTTCAATCTAATAATTATTTTGATTATGAACTTCATAATCAATATATCAACGAGTTTAATGGCTAATGGATGTCTTTGCAGCCCCATTAAAATCGTAGTACCTACTTCGAAATCTCATTTCAGTACTATGTCATTCTATAAAATTTCCATTTGGATATTTCAACTGTAAATTTAAAAATTTTTCCAATGTCTCCGTTCCAATTTTTTTTGTTCTTATTATTAATTCTTCTTCATGTATTTCCCAAAAAAATGTTTCCTTTTCTTTTCTTTCCAAACACAATCAATTGTCGTTGAAACATTAATTTATAGTATTTGCGGCAGATTAAGACTCTTCCGATTGTACATGTTTCATGAAGGTAACTGAATTATGTTTTTTTATATTGATATAACCTTAGATTATAAAGTAATTTTGTATTTGAAAATTATTTAATACCAAAATTTTTTTTTATCTTGTTTCAACAATATTTAGATGTATTTGTCTCAACTTGTAATATAATCTCATAGGATCTTTATACTAAGTATACCGTTTCTATTGTGGCCTGATGATGGTAATTTTTTACCGAAACTAGTTGCTGAATAATTTGTCCTCGTTGGTGGACAAAAATTAAATAATTGTGGTTTTGACTTTGTGTTTTTATTGATCCTTCTTGTTTGGATAAAATAATAATAACACAGAATTGTTCAAATTTTACAATTAATTATACCTACATTCAACTGATTTTTCTATTCATTTTCATTTTGTAAGTTCTTTCTGTTCAAAGTTTAAATAAAATAACTATATAAATTACTGTATTTCTTTCACTAATCAATGTGGTAGTGGAAAAAATATTTTGTACAACTTGTACGCAAATCACTTTCCCCACTTGCTAGATTTGCCTTACGGCTCGTGCCACAAACTTTTGCGCTCGTGGGAAAAGTGACGCTTTGCGCACTAATTGTACAAACTACTATTGTTTAAACCTTCATTATATTATTTGAACTAAGTTCAATACATACTCATGACGCGTTTCGCTAAAACAGTAGCTTTGCGTTTGAGTAATCTACTGTGTTAGCAAAACGTGTCATGAGTATGTATTCAACTTAGTTCAAATAATATAATGAAGGTTTGATCAAAGGTAATACCACGAGTGCTTCAAATTTTATCGACTATTTTTTCCACTTGCTGAAATCTGACATTTTGGTGGTTTTAACCAATAGCAACACATTATTCTAGCCAATCAGTAGGTATTATACTGATTTTTTTTTCGTATCATTTTCAACCAATCAGAACGATCAGCTTAGTTAAGTTAAGTGCATTGATTATAACTTATGAGTGCATTGATGCATTTTCCTCAAATAAACAAGTTTGAGTGATGAAAATGAATAATTATGTTATGAAATTTGAAGAACAAGTTGTATTTGGGAAGATTATTTTTTTCAACAAATCAAAAGGATTTTGCTTCATACTTCAAGTTGTCAATTATGACAAATTCTAAGTAAAATTTTGACATTTCAATGTAAACAATGTATTATCGAGGAGGAAGCAGTTTTATCAGTAGTAATACCCCTAGGGTCTTGATAATACCGAGATAATTTTGTCATAGAGAATGCTGAAAGCGTGTTGCTTGATAATAGCCCAAGGCCGCAGGCCGAGGGCTATTATCTTTGAGCAACACGCTTGAAGGATTCTCTACGACAAAATTTTGAGTATTTATCAAGAACCGAGGAGTATTCGATAAGATAATTTTTTACTTTGTAGCTTTCAAAAAATTGATTGCCAATCTGATATTTAATAATTTTCTATACAAACTTTATCAATTTTAATCAAATAGTATTCATTTTTATTTAAAACTACAGTTGTGAAAAGTACAATTGGTAAATTAATTGAATCGTTAGATGCAATACCAAATCTTTGCGACATTTTTAATCCATTTGTCAGTTTGACGTTTAATTAATGTTTAATAAAAAGTAAACACCAAACTGAAAACACCACATGTAGGGTATTATCGCTGCAATACAGCGGTGATTGGATGAAATTTGACACATGACTTGAAATTAAGTAATTTGATTGGTTACTATATTAAGTAAAAAATTATCAGTATAATACCGAATTATTGGCTAGAATAATGTATTGCTATTGGTTGAAACCACCAAAATGTCAGATTTCGACAAGTGAAAAAAATAATCAGTACTAATACCATAAGTACTTCAAAATAATCAGGTTTTACATCGATAACTTGTTGTATAATTACAAAGAGTGTCAGTTTGACAGTTAAAATAATCCGACCGCGAAGAAGGAGGAGGAACCAACGTTTTTCTTCTTGATGGGACGTATTCAGTTCTAAAGTCTCTCGTAATATTTCGGCAATGAAGATAAAGCAGAAAGTTCGGGTTCGGTAAGGTTCGCGACCCTCGGAATTTTGCAATGTTTTTTTTAATAGAAAGCCCTATTGCTATAAAACGTTTTAATGAAAAAATATTGAGACCATTTGACAACGCCGTTAGGAAGTGTCACCTGATCCTAATTTGTGAACCTAGGATATCTAGTCATAAGATATTAGTGTGTAATTTTATAAGCTTGAGTGTCAAAAGAAAATATTTATGCTTAGGAATATTTCAAAAAATTGGCACAATTTAAGTATTTTGTTCCGTTTTTTGTGTCAAACAGACTCACATTTAGTTAAAGATAGAGTTTGTTCAGCCATCCTTTGCCGTTACGTCATAATGGGTGCTGTTTTACGTATGTTTTATATTACTTGAATGTTATTTTACACATAACCTCAAAATTATAATCAAAGACATATTATGTTAAGAATTGTTTTCAAAATATGACAACTGAACTGTCGAAAGTAACAGATAAAATTTATCTCGACCTTAGATAAGGAATACGTTAATGACGTCATAATTCCGTCTCATCCATTTCATGAATGAAAGAGCAAGATGGACATTGTATGACGTAACGGCAAAGGATGACTGAACAAACTTCTAATAACCCTTACTGTTTAAAGTGAAAATATTTATCGTGAAATAGCATTAATTATTAGTGTTGAAGAAGTACCATTTTTTGAACTAAAATCGTGATTTTTGAAGTAATTACCGGATGATCCAACGAAATTTTTGTTCTAATCTGCGTCATTTAAGGTAAGCTATCAAACAAATTTAAAATTAACATAAAATTCCGAGGGTCGCGAAGTCGACCAGAACCGAAAGTTCCTTTTGCGAATTACGCCAGCAACACCGTTTCTTCTGCACCTTGAACATGTCCTTCGCCACGCACGAAACTGCCCATATTATTTTTCATTATGGATTTTAGATTTGTCCGTAAGCAAGTTCAATCTGCAGGAATATCAAAATCTTGCATGATTTTATTAAATGCTAAAATGACATGACATAAAACATTTTTGCATCGCCGTTGTCTATGATACGTTAAAGCCACAGATTATAAAGAGAACAGATACGAAAGCTTGACAGAGAACAGTAAAAAGAGAGAGAATTGGGTGGATATACCCATTTAAATTCCGATCGTCTTATGTCGACTCCGTTCGGGCTGCTTCGCGAGATTTGTCAACAGGGTAGTCAATTTGCATAATATTTATTTCAATTTAGGATCATAGGTCGAATATTTTATAAGCATTTTCTTAAGTGTGATAGTTATACAGATACAAATATTCGATAATTACTTGTTTTAAATCAATTTTATCAACATTAAAAGAATTATACAATTAAAAAGATTATAATGTATAAAAATCATACCATAAATATATACTTTTTTTCACAAACAAAAAGAAGAAAAGATTTTAAAATTCATCAAATCTGTCATATATAGTTGTTGTCACCATTGTCTTTTATAGATTGTTTCCTTTTGCCATTTGCTGCTGTAATTTGTGTTTTAATTAGGTACTGTAAGTCTTATCAAGTGTGATAATTCTTAATATTTATAATGGTTGGTGTGAAGTGTTGCGTTCCTGGGTGTAGAGACACTGCATCAAAACGACATAGGTTTACCAAACATGACCCTTTGTTGTTGAATGAATGGGTTGCCTTCATTCACAATCCAAAACTAAAGGAATTAAGCGCTGAACAGATTTATAAATTCTACAAAGTTTGCAACAGATATTTTGAACCACAATATATTATTATTGGGACAAAAAGGGGCCTCATTCGCAAAGCTGTTCCTACAATCCTTTCAAGATTGATCAAAAAGTGATAGGAAATACGTAATATTATCACTCATAGGCATTACTTAGCGCGTGGTAAAATGTAAATTGCATTTAGGAATTCCTAAATTCGTTTTAGGTATTATCTGACTTTAGTAAACGGTTAGTGAAATCGGGCATTAGTCATTCAAAAATAAACTTTCATTAAGAAAAGCGTTATGAAATAGTTCTGAACCCATCCACTGCGATCGCTGAAATTCTTCTTCCCTTGGTCTGTTTTTCGGCCTCAGCTGCCTTGCCTATTTCGACAACTCAATTGCAACTAGCGCTTCAGGTGGATGGGTTTGACACCTAAATTTTTCATTCTAGGTAATCCTATTAGACTTTCACTTCTATAGGTTAGACTGTTTTGTGATCTGTGCTCCACATTCATAACGCCACTTTTGTTTGCTTCATAGACCATTCCAGAACACGTGACTTTGAGAGGTCGGCCATCTTTGC
>CAJUYH010006626.1:14108-33748 GCA_910591685.1 Galerucella tenella | reverse complement strand
ATATATTTATATTTTGTAACTACCGTAAATAAACATTATTATTATTAATTAAATCTCTATTTTCAGTATCCTCCTCTACAGCTAAATATATATCTAACAAATCTTGAGCCTGACAATATTTTTCAAATGCACTTCTTAACTGTTCTTCGCGACCTTTTAAACTGAACACATTGTCTGTGGTATCAATGTTTACATCAACCCAGTTTTCAATTCGCGTAATAGCAGATTTTGCTATTGTTCTGTTTCCTTTAATTTCGTTGAAATTCATTGTTTCAAAGCACTTATTAGCTGGGGACACACAAGGGTTTGAATTTTTATAACAAAATGTGGTTGGAGAAAGTGAAAATAACCGATTTCAAGTTTACAATGAGTTTACATTTACAACTACAAATGCAATTAAATGGTGGGAAACGCTAGAGCAGTGTATAGACAAATCAAATAAAAAAAATATCTGCAAACATGCAAATAATATGGTGGGAAACGCTGGAGTATGATTAGCTTCTAGTCATATACACATATCAACTACAATATAAAATAAATTCTAAGTGTATCAAAATAATATCAAAAATTTGAGTTGAAGTCACAGCGGTGAGAATTAATGGTGAGATATGGGATAACTTTTTTAGAGAACTATTTCTTAGCGTACAAAACTTTAAAAACAACATCCGGCTCGAAGGACCATTTTTAATGTTGCAGTCACTCTTGATTCCAACACTAAAGTAGGGTCGACCTTTTCAATCGTCGAAATTCAATAGACTATAATCTCATTGGTACCGGTTAAAAATTTTTTATTGTTTTTATCGTTTTGTAAACATAAATCTAACTGATTTTAATTAAACACATTAATCTTAATCCAATATATTTAATAACAAAATCTAACTAAATAAAATTAAACAAATTACATATAATTTTTAGATTATAAAATCCAAAAACAACAACAACAATAACTGTGACTCCACTCCTGTATACTATAACACACATGCATAATATTCAGGCCTGTCATTCACTCTTAATTCAAAAACTACAATTAAATAAATTATTTTCATACAATATCAAAATTAATCAAATTAAAAATTAGCAAAAACTATGAAAGTATCTGAATTTCTCTCTTCAATAAATTTGTTTCTATGACAAAGAGTAATAAAAATTGGAAAAACACTTATCTTGAGATTGTAAGCATTGCTGTAACAATCTTACTATCCTATAAACTTTTCATCCTATATGGTGAAGTGTGCCGGTTGAAAAATCTACATGCAATTTCTTCAACTTAAGGGCTCCTTGTAAATTCTGAACACTCGACTATTATTTACGTTAGCTTTAATGGGTGGGAATTATTTCAAAACTTCTTATGGTGGGAATTATTTTACAACTTCTTATGGTGGGAATTATTTTACAACATAATAATCTATTTTTGCAAACCTTGACAACTTTTCAGCGTTTAATTTTCAAAGTGACTCTAAATAGTGACATTAGGTTACTTGGTTTTTATGAAAATAAATAACCCATGGAGACGAATGTATTTTATTAATAATTTGACAGATGCCAAAACCAATATTGAAATGAGGTTATATAATGAATGTCATGATGACAACTAGCTATAGGAAGTTTTACTTATAATTGACACTTGCCAATGTTGGAGCTACTCGTTCTCCAACAGACATCTTTCCTAATTCTAAGAGATATATTCTATTCAGCGCCATCTAATCGTTTAGTCCAGCTTTCACAATACGCCACCTATAAGCTTAGTCCAAAATTATGAAAAACTGTTAAATTAATTATTAGCCCGTGAGGTTGACAGACTATTTCTTTTTATAGACAATGCATAAACTTACTGCTGGACCACTGCCTCTTCCATATATCACGAATTTCAGTTAAAAAATAATAAAGGTTATTTTTTCTATTTGGCGAACACTATAGGTAGTTCGCGCCACTCGTACGCAGACGCTGGACACATACTTTAATACTAATACACAATAAATTATATTTTCAGTAGTAATACCCCTAGGGTCTTGATAATACCGAGATAATTTTGTCATAGAGAATGCTGAAAGCGTGCTGCTTGATAATAGCCCAAGGCCGCAGGCCGAGGGCTATTATCTTGACTATTATCTTATTATCTTGCTATTATCTCTACGACAAAATACCACGAGTGCTTCTAATTTTATCGATAATTTTTTCTTTTCCACGAGAACTTGTTTATTTGGCAAAAATATGAAAACAAACCGATTGATAAAATCACGAGTCTGTTAGGACGAGGGATTTTATCTAAATTCGGTTTGTTTGAATGTTTTTGCTTCAAATAAACAAGTTTGAGTGATGAAAATAAAAAATTATGTGATAAAATTTGAAGAGCGAGTTGTATTTGGGAAGATTATTTTTTTCATAAATTTAAAATTTTGTATTACCTGAATGTTTAATATTCTCTTGGGTGATGGCACTCAATCGGTTTGTGTTCATTTTTCAATAAACTTCAAAGCACTTTTAGTTGTCAATAATGACAAATTCAAAGTAAAATTTTGACGTTTCGATGTAAACAAGGTTTTATCGATGAGGAAGCAGAATTATCAGTATAATACCGAATGATTGGCTAGAATAATGTATTGCTATTGGTTAAAACCACCAAAATGTCAGATTTTGACAAGTGACAAGAATAATCATATATAATACCACGAGAGTGAAAATTTTGTCGGCAAAATTTTCGATTGTCATTAAAGTTTGTTGCTTGGCAATTTTGCGAATGACATTTTTAGTGGTTTTGGATTAAATGTCATGAGCAAAATTACCTAAAAGCAACAAACTTGAATACGACAAGAGAAAAATGTTACCTTACAAAATTTTTAATTGAGTGATATTCGACATGACTATTTCACGAGAGAATTTCATCACAGAGTGATAGATTTTTATACACATAGATTTGATATATTAAACGTCAAAAAATTGCCGCGACAAGACAAAAAATTACGAAAGTTCTGAAGATTTCGATTTTTTACAAGTTTTTGCCAAAATATACGATAATCAGTTTTCATTTACGATTGAATTTTGTTTATATTTTACTACTTATATTAGATTCCGCATGTTTAAAATAGAACATTCAAGAATCTGGTTTTCGTATTCCTCAGTTACGATTTCGTTGAAGTTTTTTTATCAGTAGATTAGTGGCAATGCCAAATGTATCTCATTGATTTCAACCATGTGATTTGTATAGGATATTTTCAGTATAATCTGTTTTGCATTACTAATATTATTTCTCATCGATGAAACTAGGTAATAACTATTATGAAATAAATATTGGGTTTTATAGATGTCAAAGTTAATAGTTTAATAATATTGTAACGCCTCACAGTCTTCGAAAATCAAAGAACAAAGAGCGTTTACTAAGAAGCAACAACTACTTCCATGGCTATATGCCACGGAGAACATTGAATTACACTTCAAAGTTAAACTAGGTTGGTATATATTCAAGATAGAACCAACCATTTTAGTTTGCAATTCGAAAGGACAATATCACTTATAGACCGGTTTCGGCTTATTTGCGTCTCATCAGTATCAGCGTTGCTCATTCTCATTATTGTTTTAATAATAGACTCTATTTTTAATGTAATTTGTTAAAACTTTTGTTGTTAATATTTTATTATTATTATCGTTGTTGTTATTACTCGGCGGCGCTTTTAAGCCGCTCTCTCACCTGCTTTTTCACCTTTATTTGTGCTCCCTTCTCTTTCTAACCTGAGCCATAGGTGTGTTTTTTTGTATCGCGGTCACTTCTAAATAGGTTCATTATAAAGTTTTTTGATAATATCATAAACACTATAAAAAGTTAAAGAACGTCTGATTTAAGTATTTATTGTAAATAATTGTCTATTATTTGAAATTTTTTATAATTATAGAAAAACTGTATAGTAGTTTCGAAAGTAGACACTTCAAAGTGTCTAGTGGTATAGTTTCATTGAATTATATGAATTTCGAAAAAAGATATAATTGAATGAAGTCTAAAAAACAAGTAAAATTAAGCATGCAAAAAAAACAGATTTTTATGAAGCATTTGTTTAAAATTCGAAATATTGATGGCTTGGCTTTTATAATAATAATGTTTTATGCTCATTTGCAATGCTAAATCTATAAGGAATTATCGCTGGAACAGTAGTGGTTGTAGGTTTGAGGGCGCCCTAGGCCCGAGCCGATATGGCGCCCTTTTTCTTTCGTAAATATTATATTGTTTTTAGAGTTTTTTTATATAAAAAAGTTAATTTTTTCCACTACTAGCCTCTAAACCTAACTTTATTGAATTTTGTTCAGGTAGAAGAGTCGTCTTAAAAATGTTGGCGCCTCTCAAAATTTGCCGCCCTAGACCTGGGCCTCACGCCCAAGCCTAAATTCGCCACTGCGCTGGAATAAGTACTAATTAAATAGGAAAACATTTCTATTTGACTCTTTAGCTCTAGTTTTTTATAAATATAGTATATTACATAACGTATGCGGAAAGTGACATTTTTCACACGAGTGGGAAAGATTGTAGCACGAGGCATGAGACGAGTGCGACAATTACACGAGTGTGAAAAATCACTTTCGCACGAGTAATGTACAGTATTTTTCCTACGATCACGTGATAATTTCACCTAATAATGAGTAATCAACATCTGACATATTAATACACAAAATGTTACAATTAAAGTCAACATAATTGATTTCAAAATTAACAATAACTATCATTAGTGACAAAAATTCAAGTAGTTTAACGATATAATATAGGTAGGTTATTACAATTATTAATTGGTTGGATAGTTATAGAAATTGAAAGTGAAATTATTATTGTTCATCATACTTCATACATACTTATCACGAATACCTTTCAAGATGATTACATTTTCCTACTCTTATAACAGGGGATTTGGATTAGTTGGTACAACATCGGACTTCTGACGAAGAGAACGCGGGTTCGATCCTCGACGGTGTCCTAAATTTTTTTTTAATCAAGAAAATGACAAAAATTTCACTTTTCAAATATATCGCTTCAAATTTAGATATTACATGTGTTAATCTAATTAAAAATTATATATTTGACAGCTTGCCAGTGGTCAATCTTAATAAAAATTCGTTTGACAGCTTTTTTATCCGTACACGTATTGATAAGTTTTTTTTCCGTACGCGTATGAATAAAGGCCACTTTTCATAGAACCAGACAGTGCAACTGATTTTACAGTTGGAATCTACTTTTTCAAATTTCAAAGTATTTCTTTCTGAAAGCTGAGATCTTTCTTTGCATTTTACATGTGTTAATTTATTTTTTCAGAATGTTAAAAGCCCAAAACTATCTACTTTTAAGTCGAGCGATTAATAAATTTTCCTCCCGGGCCGTTCGCGCGTAACTACGAATTGACTAGTACTGAAATTATTCTCGCAAACTTTTCAATTTACAGAAAAACTTTTCGGATAAAATTTGTAGATAAATGTATCAGCTACAATCTTTGATTTGAATATTTTTCTGCATTCTCATTAATTAGAGTGAAGAAACAAAACAAAACAAAATTACTCAACGATTTTCCGGAAAATTGCATGCGTTGCATCGTAGAGTTTTTCTCATGTTGAACACAACCATTTCAAATACTCAATTTTGAATTTTCAAGTCTTTTGTAATATTTGTGAGGTTTTATGTATACTTTGACTAGGCTATACGGCTTTGTAGAGCTATTTACTTTATTTTATGAAAGAAGATTTTTTACAAATTGTAATTTGAATTAAAGTAGGCCACAAAATGTTCACCAAAACATTGTGATATTATTACTATTGATATTTTGTCAGCATTGGAAATAAAAGGTCAAATAAAAAAACGTTTTTGTGTATAATTCGGTAATTTATCATCGAGAATATATTACTTTTAAGCCCTGACAATTTTTTCCTCTATCTCCAATTTGTCTGCAAGGTTATTCATCTTCCAATTTTTTCGTTTAATTTTTTCGAATCTCGAGAATACATTAATTTTAATCCTGTTCGTTTTTATTTCAGCGTTCGAAGCGTGATGCACAAATATCTGGAGAAGAAGAACGAAGTGAATTTCGACAAAATCTTCCATCAGACATTAGGTAAGTGCCTCATTTGTTCTCTTTTCTTGGCTTTTTCTCTTTTCTCTTTTTCTTTAAGAAATCATTATAATGTTTTTATATCAAATCTGCGGGTAGCAGAATTTACGCATATAATCTCAACCCATACATACAGTGGGAACGCAAAAGTTCTTTTGTACTTGATATTTTTAATTCTAAAATATTTTTGTGTAATATTTTTTCATAGCATTGATTAATTTAGTTAGAATTTAATTAGAAATTGATCAGGTAAGTGATTTACTTACCGTTCAGACGTTTACTTACCGACGTCTTACCCCTACATACATTTATATGGTCCTAAATAATATATTACTTCATTCATTTTACAAAAGGAACAAAAAAATAAAAAGATTTATTTTACATAACCGAACAGAACAATATAAAAAGTAATAAATAGCATAGAAAAAATTTCACCAAAATGCAAATTATATTTTTAACTGATCGAGAAGTATAAATGTCATTTTTGACATTCCGTTCATTTCGAAGAAATTTAAATGATTTTATTCGAAATTTACATTAATTATTTCAATACGATCGCGCAAAAAATGGTATAAGCATCTCGAACGTTAAGGGTAATACCGGTCTCCAGCAAAATTGGAGGCGTCGCTACGCTCAGCCTCCAAACATTGCTGTCGACCGGTAACCAACCCTTACCGTTCTTAATACTTAATTATACTATTACTTTTGTCATAACAAAAGGTCTGTTCCAACCGCAATCAGAAACTGTCAGAAACGATCGGAGAATAACTGGTCATAACAAACAACCACATTACTTTCGCGTAATTCTTATCACTGATTGCAATGGTCGACTATTCTCTGATCGTTTCTGACAGTTTATGATAGCGGTTGGAGCAGACCTAAAGTAATTTCCATGGTTACCACTTCTGTCGTAAAACAAAGTACTGAGGATAAAAATATGATTCTGAAGATATCATGTCAATAGAATATGTCGCTCTCCTAATACAACCAATTAAACAAGCATACCGTAGCGGGGCGAAGACTATGACGTCACCACATATGAAAGTTAATGTGCACAAATATTACGCTTCTGACTGTAACGTGCCTCGCGTAGAATTTATTTATTTTGAATTACTCGCAAAAATTTTGTGTGGATAAAATAAAAGGCGTGGACCTAATTTTAAAAAAGCA
The DNA here is from genome assembly GCA_910591685.1 of Galerucella tenella. Lineage (NCBI taxonomy): Eukaryota > Metazoa > Arthropoda > Insecta > Coleoptera > Chrysomelidae > Galerucella > Galerucella tenella. Next base: position 26,501 of record CAJUYH010006626.1, on the reverse strand, counting down.
GACTCAGTAAATCTTCCAGAAGTGGACATGCTAATGATTATGAAGTTTTTTCAAAAACATGAGTTTATTAAATTATAATTTTATACTATGTGACACATCGTTTTTGGCTGTTTTCCGGCCAGAATGATTAAAAATGTCAATATTTTCATAAATACATGCTCTCTCAAATGATATACAGGGTGATTCCAGATGTTTTATTTTATTCTTGGACTGGTGGACAAAATTGCAATTTTTTTTAACTGCCGACTGCCCAATTAAAGGAGCTTCTCCAAATGCTATTTATGATTAATTTTTAGTGGAAATTAAATCACCAATGTTGAAAAGAACAAGAAAAACTTATTTTGATGGAGCAGGTAATAATAGTTCCAAATGTTTAGATCAGATCCAAATGCACATGCACCTCACTGGTAAAAAAAGCGATATTTGTTAGAGCTGATCCGGACTTTGAATCAAATAAAAAAATTTCTTTTAAAACATAATATACGCCAGTTTTGTTGATGATCTACTGAAAAAGATTACCTGTTTTTTGGAAAAAAGCAGTACTTATTTAATAAAATTTAATTTGTGAAGAACTGACCCATTATTTTATTGAATAATTTTGAACATTAATAACACCACAAGCTATAAGAACAATATCATCTACGTATTTAAAAAAATTTAGATTAATTCTTATTGAAGAAAAATGAAATCCTAAAAATACACAAACAAAGTATCTATGTTGACTTATCAGTGAATGCTTTGAGTCTTTTTATGCTTTTCTGCCATTGCTTCCGTTTTTTTCGCATCCTTATTAATAGAAATAAATGTTTTGTAAGATTATTTAATCGTAGTACTTTTACATTCTAACCGAAAACCGATCGGCGCGGTGTCCACTCTCTCAACGAGAGATTTCATATGCGAAATTCGGAGAGGAGCGCTGTTTAATGTATCATTTTGTTTAGGCGACTTAGTAGTCTCGCTAACGTCTAATTTTTTGCACAGAGTCTCAAAATGATGTGCTCTTCCTAATGGTAAAATAAAAAAAAACATGTAAATGAGCCCATTCGGCTCTTAATTTTGGTGTTTTTACTCGTATCAAAGATTACAGAATATATATAAGATGTTTCACTCGTTCGAATTTATCGCGTAAAGCATAGATGCCGCTGGTGACTGTCTGGTGACTTGGATGGTACAGTACGTCGCTACGTCCTTACTTGCATTTAATTTGGCATATTATACGGGACGTCGCCCGTCGAGCGCTGTTATTTTAGAACGGTGTTTATAATTAGTTGCTCGTGTTTTATATTTATATTGTAATATATTTTTTAAATTTATTAATTAATTGTTGAAATGAGCAAAAAATTATATTAATATTTTTTTCTTTAATAGCAAAGCTTAAACACTAAATATTTTGTAATATTTGCTAATACAAAATTACGGATTTATTTTTATAATAGGGATATTATATAAACAAGTATATTAAGCAGGAAAACACAAAAAATTAACAGACTAATGAGAAAAATATAAAGCATAAAATTGGGCTTGTTCGCATTTTTTTGGAAATTTTAGATGATGTGTACTGAAATTACGTTACTGGCCAACGTTTGGAGCGCGGGAGTGATATTTTATACTCAACCTTTCGATACTGACTGTCTCTGAGACAGTGTATTCAAGTGTGTTAGTACTGTTACGCGAGATGCTGCATTAATGTGCTCAATTAGTGCCCCCAGTGAAATTCCCATATGATACGACTATGGCTCCTCCGCCGTATTTTCAAGAATGATCTGGAATACGTAACATCTAGAAAAACCCGGCGCATTCGCCAAAACTTCGAGCTCTAGAGGTTTCTAGAAAAACATACGTGCGAGTATAAATAGGCGACGAACATCGCAGCGGAGTCAGTTAGTCAGTTAGTGTCGATACTGAAAGAAAGCAATCGCGCCTCGATAAAGTGTTTATTAAGTGACTCTCATATAAATTATAGTTAGTGTGTGTTTAGTGTGATATATAAATTATTAAATAAGGACTGTATTTGAATATAAATCTGTAGATATAAATTAATTGTAAATATAAATTAGAATAAACGTTACAGTACTTAAGGATTAAGGGCCAGAGAATTTTGTTTATTTCATTTAGTCTCCTGTCTTCCAAAAGTATCAATAATATTATAAAAGTGGTTTTAAAATGCCCGTGGGTTGTGCTGTGATGGGTTGTTCCAGCAAGGTGGGGAAACCAGAAATATCCTTTTATCGTTTTCCCAAAGTCGTTGAGAGGTGGGTATTGAATTAGTTATTATCAAATACGGAAGTCAATTTTGTGTATCCAATTCAGTAGATGGAATGAACGTTTTAAAAAAATTGTAACAAAGATATAATATGATAATAAATTAGCTAGTTATTTAGTACCGATACTGGGTATTCACACAAATTTGAAAATCCACATAATATCTAAAAAACTAAAAATGTGCCTTTAAAAGTGTTTACAACAGATTACCAAAATCTATCAAACCCAGAAGGAAATGCTTTAGTGTATGTTACGGGGTATTTGTTAAAAAAATGTCTAATACATCATTCATGTGAAACATGCTTAAAATTTGCCCATTCGGCTTATAATTTAATAAACAGAGAAACTTTTTTCTGTAAACTAAAAGCTTACACGACAAAGAAGGATGAATTTAGTGGCTTATGTGTACCATCAAGGGACATTGTTGAGAACCTTATTGCGATGGAAAATATATTTATCGAAAAATTCAATTCTATAGCTAACCAAAGGGGAATTGGTCAGTTCCTTTTGAACGAATTTACTAAATTTTCTTTTCATCATCCATGTAATCAATTTCCTTTCAAATATTATGCAAGTCTCTACACCAGAGTCCGTATATATTTTACTCCCAAATGTATATTGAAATATTTGAAAGACAATAGATTTAACACATAAACCAAACTCCAAACTTAGTATTTTACAACATTTTAAATTTTTTTAATAAATTCCTGCAGCTGCTTCTCTTTTTACTGTTTTAACCTTGTCAATCCAAAAAATACGCGTTATTTAAAGATCAAAATTTAAGATTTAGTGACCCTATTATTCTGGTGGCTAATGAGTATATTTAATTTAATTTGTGATAAATATCTGCTAGATTATCAATGAGTATCACAAAATTACTAAGATGCTGGATAAAAACTGTGAATTGATTCATTTTAAAAATTCAAGTTTATTTTGTACTTACCTTTTCAAATTCATATCCAGAACACTTTTCGAAATAATTAACATTTAAAAATAAACCTTTGTGATAAAGAATCCTATTAATTTAAATATATATTCCTCTAATTACCCCTGTATAGCTTAAAATAAAATAAGATTTTCGAACTGTTCTGGTATCTACCGATCTCGTTATTGACAACAAAAGCGAATCGTGAACATAATTTATGAGAGCGGCGTCCGTTTCGGACGGCAACTTGAATCAAACCGTCCTAGAGTGAAATATCTTATATTTATTCTGTAATCTTTGCTCGTATTCAGGTAGAAAATGACCGCTGCGCGCAACTCATCCCTGCCCAAATAAACACCTTTTAAACAGAACAGTTTTTACCCTGACGGGAACTCGAGTGACAGCTTAACGTACCCTTATTATGACACAGGAGTGGTTATCCTGACGGGAATTCGCGTGCGTCCGTTGTATTTTATAAGGAATTAAAAAATAATGAGTAAACATGAACAATGATAGTGATTATTTGTTACCTTGCACGCCTCCTGAAACGAGATAAACCAAACAATTAGCCATGCAGCTTCAACGTCTATAAATTCTCGTTGCCCTCCACTACAATTTACAAATTGTACAATAAATGTAAATATTAACAACAATTAATTTGTGTTCAAGAATATCGTTATAAATTAGATGTTTCTTTTATTTCTTTTATAACAACTTTATCAATATAAATTTTTTTTTTTATTCTGTTGTTTAACGTCGGTCTATTTCTGCGACTGAGGCTAATCACCGACGCCGGGAGCACTCTACCCCTAACCGGAAATTTTGGCGAACCCACTAGTGTTCCAACCAGTGGTAGCGTTCTTTAACGAGCCCAACATCCATGGACTCGGGACCTCGGTTTTACGTCTCCTCCGAAAGACGGCATATCTACATTATACCTCGTGCTCATTGGTATAATGCCTGCGAGCTGTGATATGCTACTCACCCTAGTAGTCTAAAGTGTTTCGGGCCCTATACGATGGTTTTCCCTGTCATGGTAACCCATCCAAGTACTAACCATGTCCGACCTTGCTTGACTGTAATTATCGCATCAGAATGCGTTCCACTACAGTGCTGGGTCGTCGCCCAATATAAAAATTAAAACCATACTTTGTTTAATTTTATTGTAATAATCCATTTGTAACGTTACCGCACGCTACAGCAATGCGGTAAGAATATTACTGCACTGTTATTTTCTAATTGCTTAGCAACTGCCCACTATTCTGGAATGTTGAGCTTTGCGCATAGAAAACAGGTCAAAATAGTGTCACTTTTCCCACGATCGGAAAAAAATATATGTATATTATAAACCCGTCTTTGTATTATGACGAATTTTAATTCTCAATTTCACACTTTTAACACCATGTATCTCAGTAAATGGTTTATGTTTCTACATCAAATTTAATCAATTAACGAGAGCTCTCTGAGTTCGAGCGCTGTAAGTCGATTATAAAAACTCTCTGTATAATCCATAGATGGGAAATTACCTTGAATTTGTTTTTTAAAATAAACTATATTTCGGCCCTAACGATGTATATGAAAATGAGGAAAAGCGATACCAGCAGTTATGACGGAAATGACGACCTTGTATTTAAAATTAGGGCCGTAAGTCGTTTAGACGACAAGCACTAAAGGGGCGGAGTTAGGTTGTTTGAGAACAGGTAATTTGTTTTCCTCTTAATATAGATGACGAAGGAAAGGTTTCGGGTGTTAGTAACTTGATGTTTCTCAACTTCACTTCCGACCCTACATAACCTCATCCTTCACTAATTCTGCCTCTTTCGAATCAGCATCGCACAGGGTGCGTTACATCCGTTATTAAAATAAAATATATCAATAACTTGTTCACACATAAATTAGGCAACTCCAAATTCACTTTGGGCAATGGGCTCGTTTACTAAAATTTTTAAATCATTTTCAACTGTCGTAAAACAAAGTACTAAGGATAAAAATATGATTCTGAAAATGTCATGTCAATAGAATATGTCGTTCTCCTAATACAACCAATAAAACAAGCATACCGTAGCGAGGCGAAGACTATGACTGTGACGTCACCACATATGAAAGTTAATGTGCACAAACATTACGCTTCAGACTGTAACGTGCCTCGCGTAGAATTTATTTATTTTGAATTGCTCGCAAAATTTTGTGTGGATAAAATAAAATGCGTGGACCTACTTTTAAAAAAGCAGACTCATTAAATCTTCCAGAAGTGGACTTGCTAATGATTATGAAGTTTTTTAAAAACACGAGTTTATTAAATTATAATTTTATACTATGTGACACTTCGTTTTTGGCTGTTTTCCGGCCAGAATGATTAAAAATGTCAATATTTTCATAAATACATGCTTTCTCAAATGATATACAGGGTGATTCCAGATGTTTTATTTTATTTTTGGTCTGGTGGACAAAGTTACGGAGATAACGCTATAGGTTACTCAGTAAAAAATTGCAATTTTTTTAACTGCAGACTGCCCAATTAAAGGAGCTTCTCCAAATGCTATTTATGATTAATGTGTAGAGGAAATTAAATCACCAATGTTGAAAAGAACAAGAAAAACTTATTTTGATGGAGCAGGTAATAATAGTTCCAAATGTTTAGATCAGATCCAAATGCACATGCACCTCACTGGTAAAAAAAGCGATAGGTATTTGTTAGAGCTGATCCGGACTTTGAATCAAATTAAAAAATTTCTTTTAAAACATAATATACGCCAGTTTTATTGATGATCTACTGAAAAAGATTACCTGTTTTTTGGAAAAAAGCAGTACCTAACTGTAAAATTTAATTTGTGAAGAACTGACCCACTATTTTGTTCAATAATTTTGAGCATTAATAACACCACCAGCTATAAGAACAATATCATCTACGTATTTAAAAAAATTTAGATTAATACAAGCGTGTGGTTTTCAATAACCCTCTCAATATGGATTCACAACACGTATTTTATAATGTAATTTATAACAATTCTTATTGAAGAAAAATGAAATCCCAAAAATACACAAACAAAGTATGTTGACTTACCTATCAGTGAATGCTTTGAGTCTTTTTATGCTTTTCTGCCATTGCTTCCATTTTTTTGCATCCTTATGAATAGAAATAAATGTTTTGTTAGATGTTTTAATCGTAGTACTTTTACATACTGGAACCGCACAATATTCATTTTACTCTGGCTTTGGTCCATTGTGTCGAATAGTTTAAATTATTTCTAAACGTTATTATTTGACGGGTGACGAATAACCGGCCTGATATTGTAGTTGTGGATAAAAAAGCTAACTCGGTTCTTCTGGTGGATTTTGCTGTACCCAATAATAACAATATTCTAGCTAAACAAATACAACGAGAAAATTGCAAAGTATACCGATCTTGCAATTGAGGTAGGACAGATGTGGCATGCAGAGAAAATAGTGGTGGTACCGATCATCGTTTCATCTACGGGACTAATTCCCAAAACTCTACAAGACAGCCTTACCAAACTAGGTCTTCACAAAAATACATACATCGATCTGCAGAAGGCTGTCATTTCAAATACCTGTCACACTGTCCGTAAATTTCTGAATATGTCACTTCCGAGCCTAATCCCATTTGCGTTTACACACGCTCGGGATAGGTGAACATTACCAGCAAGGGCTGAGCAAGTGTATACTTGAGATGATAATGATAATAATACATATATTATCCACCATACAAGTTACAAATGACCTCCAAAAACATTCTTTTGTTCTGCAGGTAGATTTATTTGGAAAATAGACTCACAAATACAAAGTGTCGTCAGTAAAATCTAGCGTTTAATAACATAATCACTCAAAATAAATGGACATCTTTACTAATTCGAAGTGAAATATTCTATTAAACGCTATCTAAACGCTTAGCCCAACTTTCACAATACGCCATCTATACGCTTAGTACAAAATTACGAAAAAGTGTTAAATTTTCAACCCGTAAGATTGTCAGTCTAAATTGTTAAAACCATAGGCTGGTTGACTCCCAGGAGAATTCATAGATGGCCTAAGGGGCTGTGTGGTTGCACTACCATTTCAACATATCATTCAGATCTAAACAAATATTTTCACGCACGCCCATGAACCAACCTCAATAGAGTATTTAATATAGACATTGCAGCAAAGATTACAAAAAAATACAATTAATAATTGTACATTTCAGGCATCAGCTTCTCGGTTTTCACATTTTTAAAAAGTTTTTCTTGTTACTTCAAAAGTAACCCCATCCCTTGGACGTTCCTATTGTTCGATACCAAACCAGAATCCGTTCATTATTTTCTGTTAGCTTTCTCCCATATTTTCATCATTCTTTTTTAATTGAAAATGTTCCCAGAAAAAATTATGAAGCTCGATAGTTTTAATTAAAATGCCTCTTTACTAGCAATTGTTTCCATCTCCAACCCTGCGGATATATTCCTATTCGCGAATACAGTTGGGACAACGTACATTGAAAAATGATTTCAAGATTCGAGTTCGTGAAAATATTGTCACGGTAAGGGCGAATTATGTCCCCTTTTATCCCTTTTATGATTCGTTGACCCAACTGGCGCACAAAAAAAACGTTTCAACTTGTCTTAAATTGCAGAAAGTTTACAATAAAGGAAAGGAAAAAAGAAAAATGCACAGCGCGTAGTCTTTTATGATTTATTGAATTCACTATTTTTTTCCTATTCGAGTCGGTTACTTTTTGAAACACCAATGTACATAAAAGGGGTCGAATACGAAATAGATGGTTTGAATTGAAAGTAGAAAATTATCGTCACTGTTTTTGATTTCTTAAAATGTGGATTATTATTGCGACAAATATCCAACTTCCGTAAAAGACATTTTGATTATATTCAAACTCTAACTGTTAACTCTGCTAATATAAAATAGAAACAATTAAATTGTACATTTTTTAAATGTAAATCAAGTTAGCTGACAGTTATAAAAGTTTGTGCTAAGACTAACCTAACCTCTAATGTTTACACGAACGCTCAAAACGTTCCATAATTTTGATAGTTACGCTCACAAACAAGTGGAACGGTAAAAAATCGAGATCGTGAACGTGATTGTTTGGGGCACTTGATGGAACGCACCATTAAACTATTAAACTATTTGAGATACCGTTAAAAAACTAAATTATTTTTCCGTTAAAAAGCTGTCTATCGAAGTATCATGTCTATCGACCTGTGGTGCGGTTTTCAAAACCATTCGGGAGTAAATCGTATACGAAAAATGGCCATTTCTGTATAAAATTTAAATATAGTATGTTACATAACGTGTGCGGAAAGTGACATTTTTCACACGAGTGGGAAATATTGTAGCACGAGGCATGAGCCGAGTGCGACAATCACACGAGTGTGAAAAATCACTTTCGCACGAGTAATGTACAGTATTTTTCCTACGATCACGTGATAATTTCACCAAATAATGAGTAATCAACATCTGACATATTAATACATAAAATGTTACAATTAAAGTCAACATAATTGATTTCAAAATTAACAATAACTATCAATAGTGACAAAAATTCAAGTAGTTTAACTATATAATATAGGTAGGTTATTACAATTATTAATTGGTTGGATAATTATAGAAATTGAAATTATTATTGTTCATCATACTTTATACATACTTATCATGAATACCTTTCAAGATGATTACATTTTCCCACTATTATTATAACAGGTGATTTGGATTAATTGGTACAACATCGGACTTCTGACGAAGAGTACGCGGTTTCGATCTTCGCTCGCGCCCTAAATTTTTATAATCAAGAAAATGACAAACATTTCACTTTTCAAATAGATCGCTTCAAATTTAGATATTATATAGGTCGTTTCCCAGCCAGCTTTGAACTTGTTAATACACCCTATAAAAGTGCTGCCTAGCAGCTTCAGCGGTGGGGGGTAAGCATTCCAGTTTTATCGCAGTCTTGTTTTTGGCCAATCCAGCAAACCTTCTTTTTATTAATCAAAAAAATGACAAAAATTTCACTTTTCCAATAGATCGCTCCAAATTTTGATATTACATAGGTAAATCTAATTAAAAATTATATATTTGACAGCTTGCCAGTGGTCAATCTTAATAAAAATTTATTTGACAGCTTTTTTATCCGTACACGTACGGATAAGTTTTTTTTCCGTATGCGTATGAATAAAGGCCACTTTTCATAGAACTAGACAGTGCGATATATGCCCCTTTCCTATGTGATCGTAGGAAAACCTAATTTTCGACATGTTCAGACGGTAATCGTATACGAAAACTTTCGTATGGCTTGTTTCGAGTGGGTTTCTTCCATTCGAATAAATGTTTTCGTATACGGAAAGTGTAAATTTACATAACCTGGATTGAAAATATTTGTATTTGGTATGTCATTAATTTGAATAATAAATATAATCAGTTAGAATATGGCAGGTTTGGATGATTCAATTCATTTAAACTTCATAAACGCTATACAAGAAGCGGAAGAGTTAGCAGATAGACCTCCTAGGATCTTTAACCCATTCATTGATCCTTTTAAGGAATATTCAGAAAGGCAATTTGTGAAGCTTTATAGACTTACAAAACCTGTCGCTCAAGAAGTACTTAGTAAACATTTTTTACACAAACAATAATAACAAACAATAATAAAGGAAAAATGTTGAATAAGTAATATCAAAAGCCAGTTTGGGCTCACTACACTTAATACAGTAGTTGGTATATTTTTTTGCATAGAACTATTAGAGCTGCATAGATAAGGTATATTCTTTGCTTCTCAAATGTCACAAGTGACAAGACCATACGATTATGCGGTTTTCTGGCTGCTAAATTCTTCGTGTACGAACATTTATTCGAACGGTGTTGAAAAATACACATTTAGCACCGTATACGATAAAATTCATGTGGAAATAACCGTACACGCATAATATTCGTGTGAACTCGAAAATCGCACCCCTGGTTCGATTTTAAAATTTTTCCCTCCAGTCGTATCATTAGCCACTTCCTGTCTCCAACCCTGACAGTTAAGACAATTGACATCTGCCAACTGCTACCATCCTCTACCAACCATCTTGGAGCAAGGCGTACCTTTTCCGTATCGCTTATTTTTTTAGTTATTTCTTTAAACTGCTGTGGTAAGCACGGCAGCTACGGTATTCCTATAACATCCAAAAATACAATTAAAACAGCTAGGATTCTGTTATGCTCCAAGAATACCGCTAAACTCTTGGGATACACCTAGGCCACCTGGAGAGTATAGAAATTAGTTCGGACTTCTTCCAGACATCTATATCTTCACCTAGGTCATCTATTGTTCAGTCAGATCGAGACAGAGACATTATTAACGATTGTTCATTACCAAAATGTAACACATTATTATAGTTCTATCCATTAAAAAAACAATAAAAATATCATGGTACAGTCCGCTTATTTTCACCCAGTGATCCAATTTTCAACAACCTACCTGCTAGTACATCTTCCAGACATCTCTGTCTTCAACAACCGAACCTGTACGTGAACTCTGTAACAGAATAGAAAAGAAATTTCTTTCTATGCTAGGAACACAAAACAGTCTAACCCACAAAACAGTCTAAAGGTTGGACCGGTTGGACTGTTTTGTGTTTCTAACATAAAAAGAAATTTCCTTTCTATTCACAGAGTTGACGTGCTGCTCAAGTCATCTCTACGTCAGTCTACTAAGATAAGTACCAAAAAAGAGCAGACCTCATTTTTTCCTTGTTCTTTCCAAAGGCAAATTAAAGCATAGATAAAAAAAATACTGATAGATGGGAAACTGACCCGTGGCGCCCTCTATTTGTACGGGTGGCGCCACCTTGAGAGTCCCGTCAGTACCTAAACACAAATCAGATGGTTGTAAACTTCGCTAACAGCCGATACTCCTGTAATTTTATAGTTTTTGGCGGCATGTTCAAAATTACTGTAATTTTACTTTTTTGCAAAATGACATTTATGGTCCATTTTTTATATTTCATTTGAAGTTACTTAGTTAGCATTAGATTGATATTACAATAATAACAATCAATCAAGTCAAGTAAAATTAAATGAAATGTCAAAAAATGGACCATATAATGCCTGGAGTGGGAAAAATAAAGCAATAATCATCAAGTTTTTATATATTTTATTGAATAAAAAAGTATACAATAATGAAACGTTTTTTACATATTTCAATGACAAACATGAAGAAAAATAAATGTTAGGAATTCAACAACAATGCTAGGAAGTTCAAAGCTGTATGGAAGACTAACCACTTCTGTCACTTCCATTTAATGATACATGTTTTTTTTTAAAGATAGAGCTTACCGGGTGCACCTCACATTACAGTCTTTCACAATACCTATTCTCGACATGGTCTCTTAAAATAAAAGTTCCACGTTACAGTTCTCATTAAATCAGAAATTTTAGCACTCACGGGACTTTCTATGTGGCAGCACCCTCACGCCTTCAGAGATCCCCTACCCTGAATTAAAGTTGATTATTGGATTTCTTTTTTTTTATTTCTTATCCACCCGCCTGTAAGAGCTCTGGGAGGATCGTGTGCAGGCTCATAAGTTTTTTACTTTTTTTATTATTTGACTATTAATTTAATTCTACAAAGTGTCTCCACTTTTCTCACCTTAGTCTCTTTTCACATCTAGATCAATTTAAATTCATTTTCTTTCGTCGACGTCTGAAAAGGTAGTGGCGCCCTGAGCTCTTATAGTCTGTCAACCCTATGTTTTACAAGTGCAACACTAACATTAAGTTGAACCACCCTTTGGAAGAGTCTCTTGCCGGGCACATGTCTCATGTTGAAGCAATTAATTAACAAGTATATTATATACCAAGGTAATGAAGACTATTATTATTGACCGAGCACCAAAATTATTCCATGATAAGGCATAAGGTGCGAGGCTTACTTATCTTCACCACCGTGGTGTATATTTAATTTTTCCCACTACTAGACAAATTCCAAACAAAAGTTAAAAATTAAAAACTAAGTACTTAGCACATGAATGTAACTTCGATGTTCCACTAATAAAACAGAAATAAAGTAGTCTGATGCAGATTGACATTTCCACTGGTGAAACTTATTGTTTGTTATTATTGTGTTTGCGAACTATCACCATGAAATCCGCAATTCGTATAACATGTACACACATGTTCTTGTTTATAGAAGTCAAGGCACCGGTAAATAATTGGCA
>CAJUYH010006626.1:0-14008 GCA_910591685.1 Galerucella tenella | reverse complement strand
AGAGTCTACAAAACTGATGAGAACTATTTTAAAACTTCGTAGTTATACCCACAAAATGTAATTTTATTTAAATGCGTATTAAGTCTATTTATTCAGTTTACAGTTAATTTATAATAACCATCATCAGCACCGCATTTTTTATTTAGATTGTGCATCTAGGAAGACTGAGTAATTCAAGGTAATATTTTATTGTCGCGACTGAATGTGATAAGCCTACATTAAGCTTTGATTAATTGTATTCGTCTGGTTATTTACGACTGTTACGACTAAAAATGCAATTTTACCTTTTTATTAATTCTTTCTAATAATGAATTACTATAAATAGTATTGGAAAAATTGTGTATTAGAAACGCTGCATTTTATCAAAGTTAACCACATTAGTTCTATGATTAGATTATACTCTACTGCCCTTCTCTAATCTAATGTGATGTTCTTGTTAATCTAGATTACACTTCTCAGTCCGACTTCCTTAATGAACTCTACCAGCTTTGGACTGGTTTTTTCATATAGTGGGTTTTCCTCGTCTTGTGCAAAGAACCGCCCATTTGTCATATACACAGCATTTCAATGAAAACTCTCCACCTCACATAATTCAGAAGGCATCACTTTTCTTAAAAAATGATAGACGTTATTACTTTAACCGCCTTCCCCCTATGGTCGCCCCTCCTAATTTTTTAAATCGAACACCCTATACATTATCGCATTGTTGGATTCACCTTTACTAAAGGATTACAAAAATGTATAATACTTAATCAGTTGGGGGTTAGGGATAATTCCAATTGACTAATAGTAACATTTGATTCGCAACAAACGTGAAAAACAATACTCATAAGGTGCTCAAATTGACTTCCATTGGTTTCCATACAATGATACAATCGAACCTCAGATGAGTTTCGAACATAATGTAACATTTCTGGGAATAATGATTCGTTTAAAAACCGTCTTACATCGAGAACGTAATGTGGAGGTGTTGAAACGTTAGCAAAGCTTTTGACATAGTATCATTTTCTAGTCTTTGTGTTATTTCGGAATCAATCTTCTCTCTGAGTAATTGTAGGTAAGACTAACCATTTAAGTTTCTCTCAATAAAATATGGTCATTGAAAATGCCATACCAGTCGTTCAATTTTTGTGGTGTTTGACTATGAAACTCCCGCATTACGCCCGCCGCACATTAGTCCAGTAACTGAAGACCTGAAAATAGGCAAACCTATCAATATATTTGACCAATAATTTTTTTTTGGTTGATTTGTAGGTCTTGACAGGTACTTCAAAGGGAGAAAAAGTTCTCCAAGATTGCCCCTTAGCTAAGGGCCCAAAATGGCCCCTAAAGTAAAAAAAACGGTTTTCCGCCAATATCTCCCGAAATACGCAAGTTAGACAATTTTTGTTTAAATAAAAAATGAAGGTCGTTAAATTATCTACAAAATGATTCCCATAATTTTTTTCGCAACACGAATATTTTTTGCGAAAATGGCCTTTGAAAAAAACAAAATTTTTACACCGAATATTTTTGGTGGTTTCTTACTAAATTTCTGCTCGAGGGCCTCGGAAATACATAGATTTTTACCTGTTAGACTTTGGAGACCAATTGTGGATGGCGCCAGCGGAATAGCTGCACTCGCTAAATTGTGGTGTATACACATGAAAATCCGGGCACCAATCGTTTTTTCGGCAAATATTGGCGTATTTCACACGATTTCTGTGTGTCACAACAACACTTCCTGTCTCTTCATTCTATTAGTCAATGTTCAGTGTAATTTCACAAGGATATGAGTCGCAAATTTACTAAAAAATTGCGAAATCCTATTGCTCTATTTGGCAGTCTTGAGTGACGGCGTTAAGGCTACTACTAAGTCAATACCTATAGAAGCTGATAATAATAATTTTTTGATAATTTTTTTTTGCATTTTTTTCATTTTTTGAAAATTTTTCGCAAACTTCAGAAGGAACAGTAGTGGTGCAAGATTTCAGAAAAAAACCAGGAATTTTTAAACAAATACCATTTATTCTTATAAAAATTAGGTTGAAAATACAAAATACATAGAAAAATTCAGAGTACCTATTTTAAACCAATTCATGTCTTCAGATTCATCCTCTTCATCATCAGCGTGATTCTCGTCGCCTATTACCTTTTGCTCTACTTCTTCCTCTGTCTCTCTTGTCCCTATCCCTTGTTCTTCCAGCTCCATTTCTATCTCATCATCTTCGAACCCTTCTGTTTCTCTTTCCACCCATGTTTCTTCCACCTCCCCTTCAAGCACTTGTGTTTCTCCTTCCACCTTTAATTCTTCCGGGAATATACCTTCATTTTTCTCATAATCTAAACACTGCGTCAACTGACATGAACCACAGATAGAGGAGCATTTCAAACCTGCTTTTAAACATGAACAATTCTTCTCGCAGCCTGTTTGGCACTGACAAAAAATTATCTTCAAGAGTTCCGTGGGGCCGGATTCTTTGTGGTCTGAATCGGTAGCACTACATCCTCTGCACGTTTCCACCCCCATTCTTCTGGTGAAAGTTCGTTTCCCAGCCAGCTTTGAACTTGTAAATACACCCTATAAAAGCTAGCAGCTTCAGCGGTGGGGGGTAAGCATTCCAGTTTTATCGCAGTCTTGTTTTTGGCCAATCCAGCAAACCTTCTTCTTTATGTTTCCTCTTGATGCAACACTAGCAAGTCAAAATTGTCACTTATTCACTTTAAAAAATTCTTCTTTTTAATTGATCAATTGATAATCGTAAAATATTTATATAATAATTTATGAAATATTTATATAATATCGTATAATATTTATAAAATTCGTGCAAACGGTTACGACTACTCCAAAAAACAACAAAGATTTAATGTCAACAAGAGCAAACCACTGGAGTGGGTACACGTGTTAAGGTTAGGTACGATTCTCTCTGGTGGAGGGAGCATAAAAGACTTAGAAGAAGAGGCGTACAAGAGAATAATAAACATAAAAGAACGGCGCTCAAATATGGGGAACAAGTTATATGGATGGAAAGGTCAGAATATAAACTTTAATCCAGTGTGGGTATTAATTCTCAAAAAATTAACTGCGGAGAACAAAAAGCATTTAAAAAAAAGGGCCGGTTTTCACCCGTGTTACCAATTTTCCCGGTCCCTGAAAAATGAGTGCATTGTATTCCGAATAAAAATATTGGTTCATAGAGTAGACATAGTATATTTTCGCTTGTTTACAAGATTTGTGAGAACTCCGAAAACGTCTGAAAAATGCAAATAAATAAATAAACTTTTTATTTAAACGCCACAAAGATACTGAAAAAAAAATTTCTAGGAACATTCAGGACCTCCCCAGACCCCATTTGAAAAAACAAGGGATAATGAACCATTTGAAATGAATAAAATGTCAATGATTTAATGGAAGAGGCCAAAATATTGGGGAAAAATAACATTGGCCACTTTTTGCAATGTCCTCGACGGGCGATAACGGGGTTTAAGGTACACATATTGATACCTACGGATATTCCCATCACAATGAACTTTAAATCATCGAAAAATATTAATTTTTGACCGAGTTCTGGAAGAATTTGCCCGCCGGTTTACAAGTTAATTTTATAGACGGTAGCATTTCTAGAGGTAGTGCAGCCGCGTAGGCGAGGGGACGTTTGAATGCGATTATCTCGAAAACTATTGAATTCTCGAAAAAAATGATGAGGACCATTTTTGTACATAATTTAACGACCTTCACTTTTTACCCAAACAAAAATTGTCCAAATTGCATATTTCGGGAGATAATGGCGGGAAACCGTTTTTTGGGGGGCGTTAGGGGCCATTTTGGGCCCTTAGCCAAGGGGCAATCTTGGAGAACTTTTTCTCCCTTTGAAGTACCTGTCAAGATCTAAAAAACAAGACAAAAAAATTATTGGACAAATATATTGATAGGTTTTCCCCTTCAGTTACTGGACTACATGCTCGCATTCGCACTTGTTCACGTAAAGCGGGCTTTCCACTTATTCAACTACGCATGCAATTACGCACACAACATGACAACAACAAACGCATGCATATGTGCTTACTATTTGCGTCTTGCCTAAATGTAGTCTCCATTCACGCCTCTATTTTTCAAAAGATTCTGCCTCGCTTTATTCGATATTTGTTTAAGACTTTGATGTTGGTTGTATTGCTCGTCATATCGAACGAAATAGAAATTGTTGCAATTGCTGCTGCAGTAGCAATTATTGTTAATGATGTTAAAGTGGAAATGAGAAGACTAAAAAATCCTTCATGCTGGGTAAATCCTTTTCTGTAGAGGTAGTTTATATTTATCCGCCAGATATTGTTGGGCATCACCTCGTTTAAATTTGTCTTTATAATTATTATTGGATGCCTTCCAAAGGCAAGTAAAACTGCGATAATCCTCGACAAACGCAATACATTTTTCATTACACCACTCCATATTACTTATAATACATACTGTAATGTTTTTCTTATTTACTTAAACTGTTTTTAACGTGGGATGAAATTATACACTCACTATGGCTAATTACTATTGATTTATTGAAGAAACACTTACAAACTATAATAATCTTAATTTATTTACACACTACTTAATGTCTATTAATTTATCTACACTCGGTATAATAATTGTCCTAATTTATCTTCAACACTATTTATATTCACTTCTGTTCACTCACTGTATACTGAAACTGTTTACCGGGTCACAGTATACTGAACAACTCCCCGATTCACTCGAAAACCCGCTATATATACCTAGTCCCTCAAATCTCTAGAACTTTCGCGATAAACCATTGTATGGCCTGGTACATTTCCAGAACAGTCTGGATATTACCTGCGAAAGAACATTTCTAGAAAGATCGCATTCATCGTTTGCGACAGGACCGGCTTCGGAATTAGTGAGTTCGTAACAATACAAATATTAAATTTTAAAATTGCCAAAACGATAGTCTGCAAAAAAAAACGTTAAAGAGGCAGGAAGTCGCACGTGTCTCCCGTTACCAGATCGAACGACTTGCGTCTACTTGCAACTGCCTCGTGTGCAACTATTTTCGGCATGTTCCTTTGCGTCTACGCGCCTCTATCGTGCAACCGACGCACGCGTCTGTATTACATGCGTAGTTGCCCACTTAACTGCGCCAATGTGGCACTGGCAAAGTGAATACTTGCCTGATCCACATTTGCTCACGTAATTTCGCTTCGCAGTTTGCCTATTTGCATAGGCGATAGATGTGAGTTCCGAATCAAATGCTGACAACGAATTTTTACATAGACTTTCACTGGTAATAAGTGCAAAAAGAGGAAAAACTTGGAAGAGTTCTTATTAAAAGATGAAAATCTCACGGAGAGTTTTTGTTGACTTCTGAATTTTTAGAAGAACAATTTAAAAAACCATTTCCGTCTATCTAGGGATGAATTTAAAGAAGAGCGAAAGTGACTTGAATAACGAGGGTTGTTTTGTTGCTTTCACCTCTAATTTCTTGTACATAGCTGATTCTTGGATGAGGGCTGGTCGAAGAGAATACACACACTTTCTACACTTTATTATTAAAGACTGTACTTTATTATTATTATTTTTTTTTTTATTATTATTAGAGAACAAATTGTAAGTATATAGAGATTAATTACATAAATTGATGCTTTTTGTTCAAGAGTCTCTCGGCTTTCTCATTTCCCTCTCATATTTGGAGGGCGGAGTTAACGCTCACAATTCGAAGTTGCGGGGTTGCCACTAACAATTAATATCTTAGGATTATGGAGAATAAATTGGAAACTTAACAAGGGTTCTGGTGGTCATGGAAGAATTAGCTCTGAGGAGAAGCTGGCTGTTTCAAAGAGTTTTGCGGCTCAATAAAAATAAACCTTCCACTCGTCTTCACCGCCACTCGAAAGCTGTGACTCGACCACAATTTTCGCATCGGTTGACCTGCGCGTACACGCTCATGTACGTTCCTGTTCCAACACGTTAGAGCAAATGCGGTGTTATTATAAATACCGTAGGTTTGCGAGTGCGACCATGTGCGGCGGGCCTTACGTGTAGATGATTATCTGTCCATGTCTGTTTACTTCACCATTCAAGACAAATGAACATTAGTCGGAAAAGCAGATATTAAACAATATCAATTCACAAAACTGTAGACGCCGGTCGAAATCGTCATCATATTATGTAGTTCAAAACAGTATATTATGCAACGATCATGTAAAGATGGTTATTAATCATAGACTTATAAATACCAGAGACAAAATATTTCATTGATAAAATGCTTTTTAAGGCGATCTATTGTTGTTTTAAAAGAAGCAAGAAGCTATAAGTGCAAGAAAGAAAGCATAGTCCTGTCGGGCGCGTGCTCAAAATGACAACAGTGTAATTGGGCTGTTGATTTTCATCACCAGTGGCGTACGGTTCAAAATCTACCATCAATAATTAAATATATTACGTTTTTTTTTATTGGATCATGATTGCAGGATGTAATAAGGCAAAGAAAGTGAGAAGTGTTTTATTGTCATTCAAAATTTACAAAAATTGTATAGACAAATCGATAAACAAGTTAAAACGTGAAAAAATAACAAAATAAAAGAGTGATGGGTATATAAATGAATAATGAATTGAAATACATATATGTATTTATTTATCCAGTTTTAAAATAATACCTAGTACAAGGTACTCTAAACCATATACCAACATAGGTAGTCACAGCTACTTGTTTGGTGGCTACTGGTGCTTAAAAAAATTGAATTTATTTCATTAGATAATTTTCACATTTGGATTGAATGGTTCAAACTTCGCAACTTTTTAAACGATATAAACAATATAAATATTCTTACTTTAATATAGATATGAACATGAGCATATGAGCAACTTCACTCTACGATGAGTGCTACAAACTACAAATTTACTCACCTCAGGTATTTTTGTGGAAGAGGAGGTGGTGTTTCAAAAACACTGGAGTCTGAACTAAAATAAAAAACAAATATAACCGATATTTTCATTTGTTATTCCTATATTATTATATTATAGTTAATACATTATCTTATTGATACTTATATTAATATAAAAATAATAAATCATTTTTACCTATTAGATAAATCATCATCTAGAAATAAAATGCCTTCACAAGGACGTGGTTTGGCACCTCGTCTAATATATCTAGATCTAGATCCATTGGAACTAACTGAGATATCTTCAGATTGGAAGTGGTCAGAGCACAATTTTGGAAATTTGGGCAAATGTTGTCCTTGTTTAATTCCAACTAAGGAAAACCAATGAAGTCTCTTTTCAGGATCTTGGGGAAACCTGATATATTTTTCAGATATGTATTTTGTATAATAATTTGGTAGTGGTTTATTTGATTAACACCAATAGACACCAAAACCCTTCTTCTACACCTCTGATATTTACAAACACTTATACCACGCCACGCCATTAATAAGATAACCTCACTTACCTATGAAAAGGTAAATTTGGGTTTAAATGTTCCACTTTCTTACACACAACACAAGAATTCACCATGATTGGCCAAACTAAGTTAAATTTCCACAATAAGTACTAAAAAAACACCTTATAGCAGTAAAGTAAGCACTAAAAGAGCTATAACACTTCGGCAACATAGCAAAACTACGCGTATACTATTAGTCATTCAATAAAGTACTAAAACATATGGGGTGTTGCCAAAGCGCTGTTTTGTACTTATTGTTCGTTTTTAATTTGGGAACATTTGCAAAGTTTAGTGATTATTTAGTAATGTAAGGATCAATTATTTCAAAATTGAATGGTCTATGGAAGTTTTTATTCAATATATGCATTATAAAAGCAGTGTTCTCCAGTTCTTTAAATATACCTAAATTATTTCGAAATACTTTCTCGAAATTATGGAGATCTGTCAACGACGCAATCTGGAGGGAGAGAGATAAAATTGAAAGATAGAATTATGATTGATCGCCTCAAAAGGTAAACAATGTGGTCTCCTTTTATTAATACACAAGCATTAACCGGGATTCGAAACGAGCCCAAGGCGAGTTTCGTATGGTTAATGCGAATATTGTACTGTACTTCTATTTACCATTACTTAAGGACCACCTTGTATAAATGTTTTAGTGAAATATAAGGAAAAAGTCGCGGTCAAAAACCTGAAATAACAATTACTAGTTGGAACGTTTATATTATGACTTTAAAAATCATAAAATTTGAAAGTCCGCCAAAACGCGCTGCTTTACATCATAAAGATGTCTGCCCCATGCAGTGACGTCATTTGTTTACGTTCTTATTCGTGTATCACGCTCAGAGTTCTTGTGACCTTATTTGTTTCTGAAAGCTTTAAAAATGGATAAAGCCGAAAAAAGCTTTGGAGTCCAAGTATTGCATTGTTTCATAGTGTAATCAACGTCTATTAAAACTCCAAACAAAATATTTGTTACTTTACCTGGTGGCGCAAGCAAAAATACACTTATTAGAAGGGCATTATGGTTGCAAGCTATGCATCGAAACAAAGACGATATTTCGACAAATACTACCACTTTTGTTTGTGAAGACCATTTAATGTAAGTACCTACTTCTATGCTGGTAATTTTTATTCTTAAATAGTTTGAGGTTATGTACCTATATGTCTAGGAATCAACCACTAAAACATTATTTTCTCACGACCACACAACGAAATATGGTTGGTATATATTATATATAATACATAGTTCAAATCGTACTAACGATAATGCTTTAACTCCTCTTATTTTCTCTGCATTAAGCAGCTGTTTGACTTCATAAATTCGGCAGCATAATAATGAGTCTACTTTGGGCAAGTTATCAGTTTGTGCTTTTACAAAACCTTCGCTAGCCATATCTTTACTCACAAAATATGAAAGAATCGTTACTGAACACTGAACTAGTGAATCAAATATTTTTTTCTAAAAGTTTTTGAAATATCCTCGGAAATATCAAATATTTATGTCCACTTTCCACTTTACGTTGACTTTTATAAATAAAAAAAAGCACACACAAACACGTAATGGTCTCAAAAATGATAATTTTACGTCGATGAAGCAATTAATAGTTGATTAAAATACAATATAAACAATACAGAACTACACAGAACCTAATGCAATACCGGCCGTATTGACAAAAGTAAACAAACATGAGATATGACATCACACGTATCATCGGTAGCGTTCGGAAATCCTCGGGTGTTAGTCGGAAAGTGCATTGAAATTTGAATTTTATTTTAAAATTTTGAAGTAATTTCCAATGGAAACTGGTTTATTTCCTATTACTAGTAATTTTTGATATCATATTTACTATTATAAATTAATATCTAAGCAAAATATGATATATGCGTGTACTCTATTGTAACTGGTAGGATGAATGTCGGTGAAGTAATTACTATAAATTAGAGGGATACAAATAGGTTGGGAAATAAATGTCAAAAAATAAAATACTTCGCATTTTTTTTGGAACTATAGGATAATTTTCCACTCATTCATTTTCTAACAAGACTGCAAGACCAAGACCCATTATGCTCATCACTATAGATACCTACCTCTTAGTGTCAAATATCATAAAATAACATTAACATATTGTATACCTTGATATGGATAAAATTTGGTTTCGATTGGTTAAATAATGATTGTGCTTTAGAATATAATATCATAATATTTCAACCTTTAAAAATCGACCCTTGTTAGTAAATTTTTCCCTTATAGTGGTTTAATTCAAGAATTCTCTCGTTTTAAATATGTATTGAATTCATTTTGCAATTTTTCAACCCTTAGTAACATTTTTATAAAATAATTTGATAGATTATATAAACTGAAAAAACGTGTAACGGTTATGTAAATTATTACGCTCCGAAGTAGGCGATTAAGGAAAATTACAAAAATTTGATTGGTTTTTTAAGCAGCTTTTTCATTTTTAGTGATAGAAAGTTTTTTCCTAAACGATTTTGTTGGGGGCTTCAAGAGCTATAAGACTATGTGAATTAAATTACCTGAGATCCTTGAATTTTTAAGTGAGTTTAAAGGACTCGACTAAGGTAAAGTTCGCTCGTAAATAGAGGATTTAAAGGCATATATCTCGCCAAATATTTCACTGACCAAAAATCTACGAGCTTGTAAATCTTAGTAATTGAAAAAGCTACAATTTGTTATTGTTACGCGAGCTGCTGCATTAATGTGCTCAATTAGTGCCCCCAGTGAAATTCCCATATGATACGACTATGGCTCCTCCGTCTTATTTTCGAGAATGATCTGGAATACGTAACATCTAGAAAAACCCAGCACATCCACCAGAACTTCAACTTCGAGAAGTTTCTAGAACTACATACGTGCGAGTATAAATAGGCGACGAGCATCGCAGCGGAGTTAGTTAGTCAGTTAGTGTTGATACTGAAAGAAAGCAATCGCGCCTCGATAAAGTGTTTATTAAGTGACTCTCATATAAATTATAGTTAGTGTGTGTTTAGTGTATTATATAAATTATTAAATAAGGACTGTATTTGAATATAAATCTGTAAATATAAATTAATTGTAAATATAAATTAGAATAAACGTTACATTGGTGTCAGAAGTGGGATAATATAAATAAATAATTACTTAAAAATGGCTAAGAGACTATGTGACCTGAAAGTGACGGAACTAAAAGCAGAATTATAAAATCGCGAGTTGGAAACGTCCGGTAAGAAGAGTGAATTAGTTGAAAGACTCAACATAGCACTGGAAAGTGAAGACTTGGATCCAGAAACATTCTTATTCAATGACGAGTCCTCCACCCTAATCTCGTCAATTTCTGCTAACATTTCTTCTAATATGGACGAGAAGATTTCTACCATGAAAAATGATATATCTGCTATGAAGGACGATATTTCTGCTAATATGGACGAGAAGATCTCTTCTATGAAGGACGATATTTCTGCCAATATTTTGTCAATGAAAAATGACATTGCCGCTGAAGTCGAAAATAAAATTTCGTCCCTAAAATCTGATTTGGAAAATAAAATTTCGACGGATATAAAAAATGAAATTTCAGCCGTTGAAGAAAAGATCAAAAGAATGGGGCAAGAAATGGAACAAAAAATCAAAGAAATCGAAAGGAAGACTAGTCATCACCCGGATATTACAACTAGGCAAGCCCCGAACAACGACGAACTGGCAGAGAAAGTAGAGTTGAAACCGAAAAAGGAAAACAATATTAACAGCCGAGTGAAACTGCCAACATTCGATGGT
The DNA here is from genome assembly GCA_910591685.1 of Galerucella tenella. NCBI lineage: Eukaryota > Metazoa > Arthropoda > Insecta > Coleoptera > Chrysomelidae > Galerucella > Galerucella tenella. The sequence continues at coordinate 2,815 of CAJUYH010006626.1, read as the reverse complement.
AAAACGTCATGGCCGAACTATATTAAGCAATTCGAGGCGGCAGCAAAGGCAAACAACTGGAGTGAGAAAGAAAAAGCGTTAAATTTAACTCTTGCAGCCTTGGAGTACGAAGCAGCTACACAGGCTTCCGGAGTATACGGCAAGGTGAGGGCTGTAGCAGACGAAGAAGTGGAGAACAAGCTTGACCAGCTTGTCAACATGATGAAAAGCATCTCAAATGGAAAACCGAAAGCTGTGAGATGCTGGAATTGTGGAGGAATGGGACATGTACGCAGTTCGTGCAAGCGACCGAGAACTGCTACAAACAAAGACGCCCAGCAGGAAAACTAGGAAGGGTCGACCTTCAGAGGGCAGCTTCGACCCGAAGACCTCCCAAAGACCCTCTCATTCTAATAGCAATCCCTTAGCCTGCAAGAGAAGAAAAAAATCAGAGAACTCTTGCTACAAAACCGATCTCTTTTTGTACCAAAAGGAGGAAAGACAGGAAGAACATCTGCTGTTAAACACAAAATTGACACCGGCGACGCTAAACCGATAAGACAATCGGCTCGACGGCTACCACAGGCCAAAAGAGAGGAAGCGGAGAGAATTGTTCGCGAGATGGAAGAGGACAAGGTAATAGAACCTTCTACCAGCCCTTGGGTCTCTCCGGTAGTTCTGGTAAAGAAGAAGGATGGAACCACGAGGTTTTGCGTGGACTACCGGCAATTGAACAATGTTACAAAGGAAGATAGCTATCCTCTACCGAGAATCGACGATACTCTGGATACGCTGGCCGGTAGCAAATTGTTTTCTACCTTGGACCTGAAGTCTGGATATTGGCAGGTAGAAATGGATCCAGCCGATAAAGAAAAGACAGCGTTTACCACTGGATCTGGACTATGGCATTTCATCGTTATGCCATTTGGGCTGTGCAACGATCGAAAGACTGATGGAAAACGTATTGCGAGGGTTGTCCTGGAAGACATGCTTAGTGTACCTTGATGACATCATAGTCTTGGGAAGGACATTCGAAGAACATCGAAAGAATTTGGAAGGTGTCTTCAAAAGGTTGCAAGCTGCCCAACTGATGCTCAACCCCAAGAAATGTCAACTATTTCAAAACAAAGTCAATTATCTAGGCCATGTAGTCAGCAAGGATGGTGTAGCTGTAGACGAAGAAAAAGCTGCTACCGTACGAAAGTGGCCAAGACCCACCGACAAGCACCAAGTTAGAAGCTTCCTTGGACTCTGTACATACTACAGGCGATTTATAAAGAAGTTTGCAGATATCGCTAAACCCTTGACACGACTTACAGAGGAAGCAAGGGAGTTTCGCTGGGACGAAGACTGTCAAACTTCGTTCGAAACCTTAAAAAAGCACTTGACTACGGCACCTATACTCTGCTATCCACTACCAGAGGGAGAATTTATACTAGATACTGATGCTAGCAATGTTGGGATTGGAGGAGTGCTATCACAGGTTCAAGGAGGACAAGAGAAAGTTCAGGGATATTTTAGTAAAGTTCTTTCCAAACCAGAACAAAACTACTACGTCACAAGAAGAGAGCTCCTAGCAGTAGTGAAGTCCGTGGAGCACTTCTATCAGTATCTGTATGGGAAGAAATTTGTGATTAGAACCGATCATGCCGCACTTAAGTGGCTTAGGCAATTTAAGAACCCTGACGGTCAAATCGCCAGATGGATCGAGCGGCTCCAAGAATATAATTTCACCATTGAGCATAGAGCCGGAATAAGCCACAGAAATGCAGACTCACTCTCTAGAAGACCATGCCCAGCAGCACTGCACCAAAACAGAAGCTAAGGAAGATGCCATTGGAAGAACCACGGTGACCAGCGACGAATGGACACCGGAAAAGTTTGAAGAGGAACAAGAGAGCGATCCCGACTTGAAGAAAATCCGACATTGGAAAAAGGAAAACTGTCGACCTACTTGGCAGGAGATTTCAAGGTACTCGCCAACTATGAAATCGTATTGGGCCCAGTGGGACTCGCTGGTTTTGAAAAACGGTTTGCTACAGCGAGTAATCGAGAACGATGAAGGCTCCGAAAGTAGAAGACAGTTGGTGATTCCAAGAACAAGGGTAGCAGCAGTACTGAGGAAATTACTCGACAGTCCGTGAGGAGGACATCTAGGTGTGAAGAAGACCCTCCAGAAAGTGCGAGAACGGTTTTATTGGATGCACAGTTCCGAAGATGTGAAGGACTGGTGTATGAAGTGCACTATCTGTGCTACGACCAATGGACCACAAGGAAGAAGAAAGGCTCCTATGAAGCAGTACAATGTCGGAAGCCCTTTTGAACGCATTGCCCTGGACATTGCCGGACCGTTTCCACCGACAGCAAATGGCAGCAGGTACATTTTAGGGGTGATGGATTATTTCACAAAATGGGTAGAAGCGTATGCCATTCCAAACCAAGAAGCCGCAACTGTTGCCGACGTGCTTTTGAATGAGTTCATTTGCCGATATGGAGTGCCCCTGGAAATACTCAGCGACCAGGGCAGAAACTTCGAAAGCCAGCTGTTCCAGGAAGTTTGTGAAGAAAAATGAAGAAATGAAGAAAACGAGAACTACGGCTTTGCATCCACAGTCGGACGGAATGGTAGAGCGAATGAACAGAACTCTTGGCAAATACCTGTCTAAAGTAGTATCTAACCATCAGCGAGATTGGGACCAATATCTCTCGCTATTTGCGATGGCCTACAGATCCGCCATCAATGAGTCTACTGGCCAAACACCAGCAAAAGTTCTGTTCGGACGTGAAATGAGATTACCCTGCGACCTTGAATTTGGATGCCGACCCGGAGAAGACA
>CAJUYH010006625.1:0-19642 GCA_910591685.1 Galerucella tenella | reverse complement strand
AAAAAGGAATATTCACAATTAATTGATGTTGGGGGTACATTATGAAATTAATTATGAGGAAATCAAATTGTGTGGAGAAACAAATGGAAAATAATAATCAGAGGATGAGATGATATAAAAGCAATAAACATGACAGTTCTTTTATTACGACAGTTCATCCTAATGTGATTCAAAATCTTCAATTGTGGATATTCATATGTAAAAATACACAATTTGGTTATTATTTGTCATATAAGAATAAATAAGTAAAATAACAAAATAATTAAAAACAATATAAATAACATCAGTTTAGTAACATTAACGAACGTAATGACATGAAAACGATTTACACACATATACTGAAATAAGTTATCATTTTCCGGAGAATTATCTTCACTGGATGAAACTCTAACTTCATGGATCATCAGGAATTCAACCTGTAAAGTTAATAAAACTATTAGGGATTAATTTGAGGATTGATATTCTATTATTATTGTTCTATGCAGTGACTAGCGTCCTGAGCAGATTTAAACGATATTAAAACCGCAATTAGTCGACCACTTGTGTGAAATTGATAGAAATTACATGCAAAAATATTAAAACTCATTTAATAGACTGTCATATACAGTGTGGAAACCACTTATGGAATGAAATTCTTCATGTCATTATTTTAGAAAATTATAAAAAAATGCCGAGACACGTCGACTTTTGAATTGAGGTGTGCGTTATGTGAACATAAATGTAAAAGTACAGGGTGATTCACGCAAGTATGCCATAGTCGGTGTTGTTTTTTTTTTAATGAAACACCCTGTATATTTGCATATTTTTGAAATCCTCTTAATGAACCGATTCCAACAAACTAAGTTGTTGGCAATAGCACAGTCTCCTATAGAACTCCTCCTTAAGTTTGTTTAAAGTTTGAGGTGAAATATTCCGTATTTCTGTAGTTATCCTGTCTTTGAGGTCTACATTGCTAGTTGGTTGTGTTGCATATACTTTGTTCTTGAGATAACCCCACAGAAAAAAATCTAACGGCGTAAGGTCTGGCGATCTAGCTGGCCACTCAATATACCTCTTCGTCCAATCCATTTATTGGGGAAGATTTCATCTAAATAAGTTTTTACCATTAAAGCATAAAGGGGTGTTGCCCCGTCTTGCTGGAACCAAACATTTTCATTCGGTAAGCTAGGATCTATTGCGTTGGGATATAAGTTTGCCAACGCAGGAATAACTTCATTTCTAAGCATATTTAAATATTTTTCAGCTGTTAAATTTCCATCTATAAATATAGGACCAATAATATGGTCGCCTATGATACCGGCCCAAACGTTCACCTTTTGAGGGTACTGAGACTACTGAGTATGTGTCTCACGCATCCAATTAGGATTCTCTGCTTACCAATATCTACAGTTCTGTCGGTTTACCTCTACATTCAATGTGAATGTTGATTCGTCAGAAAAAAGATTGGTACCAAGAGCTATCTCATTTCTGTTCAGCTTATTCATCAATCTTTCGCAGAAATCCATTCTACGATCTGGATCGTCTTCTGTTAACTCCTGCATAAAAGTTAATTTGTAGGGATGAAGTTTTTCTTTATGAAGACATCTTAGAACAGTTGTATGACTAACATTATTTTCACGGGCAATTTGACGGGTACTTGAAGTTGGATTCTCTTCGACACTTAACAAAATATCCACTTTCACATCATCTTCAACGAAGTGTGGTTTTCTTTTCAATGGTTTGACCTGTCCAAGTTCTCTGAATTGTGCATGAATTTTAGACACAGTACTTTGTGAAATATTAGGCAATTCGGGATACCTGTGATTAAATAAGTTTGCGATTTCAACTTGACTTCCCCGATCATCATTAAAATCTCAATTCGGTGAGTCTCAGTTAAATATTTCATTGTTATGTCGATAAGAAAAGAGTGTTTGACAAAGATTTAACTTTTTCAGTATAAACTGTCAACACATCAACAACTAACAGAATAGAAAACAATCCACATTATTTACCGATTTAAAACAATCGACCATACATTATTTAGTTTGTTGGAATCGGTTCATTAAGAGGATTTCAAAAATATGAAAATATACAGGGAGTTTCATTAAAAAAAAAACAACACCGACCAAGGCATACTTGCGTGAATCACCCTGTACATTTAAATTTATGTTTACATAACGCACAATCAATTCAAAAGTTGAGGTGTCTCCGGATTTTTTATAATTTTCTAAAAAATGACAAAGAATTTTATTCCATAAGTGGTTTCCACACTGTATGTTGTTGAATGGTTCAAGAAGCAGGAATATATTTGTTTATCTAATAAAATTCGTTTAAAAATTCACTAACTTAAGAGTTCCTGGAACGCTCGGAACCCTTTGTAAACCATAATCCAGCCTAAGGGTAGACGCATCCTGGGAATGGGTCATATCTGGATGAGTCTGTAAGCCAAATAACATTTCGGCAGGTTGTGCGGTTCTTCTTCGAATTTTGGATCTGGATTGCGCTTGCGATAAGTGAGATTCGGGAATTGATAAACTGGAAAAGACAAAGTATTAATTGGTTTGCTAGTATATAATACCAGAAGATAACACTTACTGCATTTCTATTGGTGCAGGAGAAGAAGATCGAGAAGAATTTGAACTAGTTGTATCGTTTGTATTACTGGATATACTAGTAATAAGTTCCTTGGAGAATATGGGAATTTCGTTATGAAGTACATGGTCTAATAACTGTCCTTTAACTTTGTTTTCTTGCTGTAACTGAAAACATAAAAATATATTTAAAAATAGTTGATGGTGAAGTTATAATACAAAAAAGTTACACCTCTGATAAAGTTGCTTCGTTTTCTTTTAACCTGGCATCTCTTTGAGCAACTGAATGATTCTGACTCAACGTCATATTATACAATTTGTGAATAATATATTTGGCTTCATCGATATCATAAATTGCTGTAAGGAGTTGTTGCAAATCGTGGTTTTCACTTGCGTCTTCGGTTTCTTCAATAGCCATAACGTTGTGCTGCGTTTCACTGATTGTTTCTTGAACATAATTAATATTTTCTTTGATGTCTTCAATGTAACTGTCTAGTTGGGTTATGTCTTGATTTCTGTTAACTGCTTGTTTTCTCCTTTCCTCCAAGGCTTCTAGCTCCTTGCCTATAAAAAAATATGAAATGATGTAATTAATAAGGTTATCTACCCAAACAAATTATTAATAGTACTTACCCAAAACTTCTCTTTTTTCCAAGAAATGTTCCATTCTCACTTCTTGCTCCACCAGTCCCCTCTTACTCATAGCAATATTATTAATAACTTTTTCTACTTTAAGCCATTTTTGTTTAGCAGATTTTTCAGAAAATCCTTTTGTAATTCTTCCATATGCTTTAACGCTAAGCCTTCCTCTTTGATTTTTCCTCAATACTGAAACTTCTTCTTGTTTTCTTTTCAAAACTTGGTCCTTAATTTTCCGTTCATTCTGCATAGTTTTTATGACATTAGCATTTTTCCTGGACTCTTTGCGTAACTGTGCTATTTCTCTTAATCTCCTCAATTCTACTTCTTTGTGCTTCTGAGATTCTTCTTTCATTTTGTTTATTAATCGTACTTTAGTTCTTTTCATTTCTAATACTTCGTTTTTGTACGATTTCAGTTGATTTTCATACTGACTTTGACTTCTTACTAGTCTAGCATGTTCTTTGTGAGCGGCCTGCAGCCGTTTCAGTTCCTTCTGCATGTCTGATAACTTTTTAGTGTATTCATCTTTAACTTTTTTAATTTTATCTGATGGTTCCGCTTGAGCGCTATAGTTTTGTAAAATTTTGTCTCTTTCTTCTTGTGTGGCTTCAATTTTCACTTGCAACTGTAAAAGTTTATCTTCATAGTGCTGTCTCATTGTCTGCATTCGACGCTGGGAATGTTCTAATTCATCTATCAACTTTTGTTTCATATCTATATCGTTGGTTAGTGTTATAAGTTCGTGTTTAAGCTCTTGATGTAGTTCTTTTTCATCGCTTTCAGTTTCACTATCGTTATCACCACTTTCCCCATCTGTTTCGTTTTCAAGCTCTAGTGATCTTCTATTCAGAACTTCCTTTTCCTTTTGAAGATCTTGTTTGGCCTTCTCTATAAGAGATGCGTTTTCTTTAATAGTGGTATCTAAATATGCTATTTGATTTGTGCGATTAATTTGCTTTCTTAACTGTTCACAAGTGTTGGTAGATTCCATTAATTTCGCTCTAAGTTCTTCTATTTCTTTAAGATATCCTTGGATCATGTACGATACGTCTTGCTCATTGCTTGTAGAAACACCAATCCAAGCACCAGTAGCTTTTTCCGCTAACAGACTGGTATTTTTAAGTGTAAGTGTATCAATAGTTTCTTGCATTGCTTTAACTCTCGTTCTCAAGTTATTCACTTCACCTTGTAGCATGTTGTTTTCGTAGAACATATCATTAACTGTTTCAGCACCATCTTCATTAACAATTCTTTTACCCTGTTTATATTCAACTAATTCTAATTGCAATTGAGCAATTTGCTGCTTCAGTTGCGCTATAGTCTTTGAACTCTTATCTTGATTAATAAAGATCTTATTTTTAATATTCCGTGCTCTATTGGCATATTTTAATGTATTTAACGTTTCCATAAAGTCTCTATCACTAGGACTAACACAAGCAATCATCACAGTTTGACTATTACCTCCAAGACTGTCTTGTAACAGCCTTGTAAGTTTTGAATCTCTATATGGTATATGTAAAGCTTTTTTCGACTTATCTCCTAAAGCTGAAATTACGTTACCTAAAGCTAATAAACCACAGTTAATTGAAATGCCTTCTTTCTGTCTTTCTCCAGTAGCACCTGTTCGTTTCAGTCTTTCAGAACCGGCAAGATCAACGAAATGAAATTTGGCACTAAGCGTTTCAAATTCATTGGTTTCGTCTTCAGAAGGAACTAATCGTTGTTGCTTTATATGTAAAGTAAATATGGCATGTGATCGAGAAGATTGAGTATTCATCTGGGTGCTGGCAGTTGTCCTGGAAAGGGCTCCCAGCCTCAAACATTGAAGAGCGTCTTCTGCTGATAAAACTGTCTTAAAAGTTACTCCTTTCACTTGAATACCACCATAAGGGTCTTCGTGAATTTTGTACACTTTGTCCTAAAAAAAATAAGAACAGAGTGAGTAAAAAATAGTGTAGCATACAATTGATGTAATTCATCTAGATTGAGGAAGTATATAGGTTTGTGTGAAAGTCACGCAACATCGCCATTATAAATCAAAACAAGTGCAATGTGCGAAGTAAATCATGCAAATATGCAGTCTACAGCGAGATTCTAATAATATGTACTGTAATATTTCAAAATTATTTTTATACCTACAAATTATACTCAAAACATAGTTCTGCAATTACAAAATGCACGGAAGTGTTTGAACGTTGGAACCAACGAACATTCTGATTAAAAGAACACTAGACAAGTCAATATGATATTATTAGAATTAGAAAAGTCTAAATTCAACCTCAATTGTCCAAACTAAGTAACTTTTCAATTTGATGTGGCAAAAATACTATCACAATGATCCCTATTTTTAAATATGATTTACAAGTTATGTAAAAATATAGGTATTAAAAATTATTTTCCCAGTAAACAATACTAAGACTTTACTGACGTATGTAAAGGACTCGCATCTAAATTAGGAGTTAGCAACAATCATTTGATATCGTGAATCAACTGTGGGCGAGCGGTGGCGTTAATATGGAATCAGATCGTTGCTCCTAACATAGCATGTAGGAAGGACTAGGTAAATCATAGAAAATTTAAATTGTATCTATATGAGCTCTGATAGTTTTTGTAGATTGGCAAAATTATTTCAAAATAGAATGAAAAACTTTTTCGGAAATTTTATAATAAGTAATAAGTATGCAACCATGCTTACAGTATTTCAGGTTTTGTTAGTTTGTGGTTTAAAGTTGTTCACCGATCTACAATTTAATTTTTCTTCATAACAAATAATTTAAACTCAGAGGTGGTTTTGTTACTTACTTTACTATAGGAAGGATTAAACAAGTCAATGACTTCCTCGTTATAGAGTTCCATAAATTGTGCGGATACTTTGAATTCGGGAGGTAAAGTTCCAGTTGACTGTGCCTTTTGAATTCTGGAATGGATTCCATCGAATAGATGGTGAATGGCTCTTGGAATGATTCCTTTTTGTTCGTCTTTGACTTCGACATCGAACCCCGAGCCCATTGTATAAGTTTTACCCGATCCCGTTTGTCCGTAGGCAAGAACAGTGGCATTATATCTGTGGTTAAAGAAAAAAAACATCTTTATTTTAATATATCCGTCCATAAAGTAACGCATAAATTAATTATTAGCTGAATAAACAATAATATTAGTCCCCAAACAGGTCGATTTTTGATTTCAATTTACTATTTTTTCAAATTATAATCTAATATACAGGGTGAACCACCTTCGTGTGATGACTGCATCACCCCCATTTTTCAATTTCCAGATTTCCCTTGCTGAGCTGATTCCAAAAATTGCTTTAAATTGGTACAGGGTGAGCTGTTTCGAAAATTTCTAATTCTATTGTTTATATAGCTAAGTTATGCGTTTCTTCATGGACGCACTGTATAATTATAAGGGTGTCTAATTTTAAACCCGAGTGTAATGAACCGGTGTATTCGTAGAAAAAACATTAGTACGTTTTCACACCTACATAATCTCCTCATTAATGTTATATTTCAAGTTTAACGAACTGCTATCTAAAATGATTCAAAAAAAGACCAAATGATACAAGTAGATAATTAATTCTAGCCGTACTTCAAAAACCCTCATACGATTTTGTAACAATTTCATAATGTCGAAAATTATGATGTGTTACACATGAATGAAGCATTTCAGGAAATCTGCATAATAACCGCCACAATTAGTCAAATCTGCTTGGCAAGCGACATGACGTTTAATTTTAGCTTCTGCATAGCTAATTAACTAAAAGTGGTCTTTGAAGTTCTCAACATACAAAAAAACCTACACCGATACTATGGAACTGTTAAAGTTGTACGCTCCATTGCGGTTTCTATTAGCACCACACCGTCTAGCAGTCATGGGAATCCTTCTTGAGCAAGAGCCACATCCCTTCCATATATTTCTGAAAAGACAGTCTTATACGGAGCGTAGCAGATTACTGAATAGACACTTAAGCCACTTTTATATCAGTTTTTGTGGTTGATTAACTGTTACGTCATGGTTTGGAAAACAAGTCGAGGAATAAAGACTGGTTAACTTACAGTTAATCCGGTTTGTCTGGTCAAGTTCAAAAAAAGAGGTTTTAAAGTCACAGTAATCTGGGAATGACTTCTGACATAACGATATTTAAAATAAAATATAGCCCCGATCATTAATATTTACCCTTCAAGAGAAGATTCGATTAGCGATGCTACACAATTTTCATAAACTTCATTTTGGTCGGACTCGATATCGAAAACATAGTTATAGGTGAATGCCTTATCACTTCCTAGAGTTACTTGTGGTTCGCCTGGTGTAACTGTAGTGCAAATGTGACACATGTCAATTATTTCGCGAGGTGTCTGTGGACGAATCCTAAAATAAAATTTAAAAATGGATAAATAAAATATATATATATTATATAAAAGTACTTGTGGTATGTGCTTTACTTCAAGAAAATGATACAGATTTATTTTTTTCGTTGTGTCAGATAGGGACCAAAACATTTTTTTATTACTAGTTAATGTTGACAAAGGTAGCTGGAACGCTACCGAAACGTCGAAATAAAAAACATTATTGTGGTTTGATTCCCAAAAAATGAGAGAAAAAATAAATTTAATTTGAAATAAACATAAACTTATACTCTATTTCTTAATGTCTGACAGCACAGTAGCCTCATTAAATATTCAAATAGAAATTTATCTTTTACAGAGTGATCCTAAGAATTTTACAAGTAAATACTAAAATTCTAATGCAAAACAAGTAGGTGTCGGTATTGGTTATCTATACATCCCTGTTTCAGCTCAAAATACAATATGGTAATAAAACTGAACAATGCCAGATAAATATTGCGGCAGTGGAAGAGATTACGATATTAGTTTATTATTTTTATTTTATTATTTGGAATTAATTCGACCATTTGTGTAAAATACTCTTCAAAAATCATCTGCAGTCATTTCTTCATGATAGTCTTTGGTTGATGTTGACTGAAACTCCAGTAAACCACCTTCAACGAATCTTTGATTGCATCCAATATGCGTTATTATTAGTCGGCGACCTTTACCGATAGGAGTTTTCAGTCCAGTAGATAAACCTTCTATGAAAGCTTGACGACTGGTTTTAATACTTTTGTCCTGCCATATTTTTTTCACTTAATGTCCTTCATTAAGCCATGTCTCATCTAGATAATAGATTTGTCTTCCCTCCTGTCTGTATTTTCGGATATCTCGTAAATACTGTCGTCTCCAACATATTATTTGCTCTTTGTCGATTAGCACTGATTTGCGACTTTGCTTCTCCCAAGTAAAATTTAATTTGTGTAAAATTTTCCACAAAATTTTTCGCCCTCCTTTACCATTCTTAGAATTATGTCGAGGGTTGGGATCTCTTTTTTAAAATATAATTCGTGTACTTTTCGTGTTATTGTATTTTGCATATGTTCATCAAGATCAAGTGGTTTTCTTCCAGTTGACTTTTTAGGTGGAGATATATTTCCATTTTTCCTCTCCCTTAGAAGCCTGTAAATAGTAGATTCACTAACTCCTGTCATATTGGAACATGTCGAAACTATATTTCTAACAGTAGCAGCCGGCATTTGATGTTCAACAGCATCATGCACATTTAACACTACAGTTTTCGTTTGTAAGCTAAGCACGCTCTTACACTTTACTGGGGTGAAACTTGAAGACATTTTTCACAACACAGTTAACACTTATGGAACGTAAGCGACTCTGAGCAAAACAAATTATACAAATTTGGGCGAGACCAAGTTTCACCGTATATACCTGCAAAATTTCTAAGTAGTCATTAGGACAATCCCTAGTAGGACCCTATTGTAATGTTTCTTGGAAATTATCAAGTTGTTTTAACTAACCGAATTTAGATTCATATTACCTTTATATATCAGATCGGGTATAAAATTAAATAGTAAATAAATTCCTTAGATGAACGGTGACGCTTATGGTTTACTACCTGACTAGCATCTGTGACCTTTTCGCGTGCTGTCAGACAATAAGAAACAGACTATAAACATAAACTTAAGACTTTAACACACGTTTTAAAATAGCTACTTATTTTTATTAACGATCAATCTAAATATTTCAAATATCTCACTGAATTATTGACCGCCCAAAATCAATGATTTCCGCCTGGAAGTATTCTCCTATTCTCCAAACAAAAAGAAAAAATCGAACTAAGTATTTGCTGTTATTTCCTGTTTACAAAATCCCACTTAAAGGTATAATTAGTTTCAATCGATAAAAAAATGGGATTGAATTTTTATTTTAGTTGAATATTCCTTCTAAAGGATGAAAAAAATTAGAGGTAGTTTATTGTCAATAAAAATTCCTTTTGAAAACTTCTACTCCTATGGCAGCATTCACATTTTAACAAATAGACGTCCTTGTTTCAAAACCATACAAGGAGCCACCTTTAAAGTCATCAATTATCTAAATTAAACAATTAAACACTGGTCTACTTTATTTGCGTATATCACGTAACTCCAGATGCGAAATATTCACTCAGTGCTATTTGGAACATGCAAATTAATGTGTTCACTGACCTGCATACACGAAGAAAAATTATCCTGCCAAATCAAAGATTTATGTGAATTAGATAATTAAAGACAAAGATCGCAACTAAAATGTCGGATAAACAAACATTTTTGGCGTCGTCCTAAAGACACACTTTTAAAGAAAAGTATAATAAATTAATGATTTGTTTTAAAGTTGAAAATAATTTGTAAAATGCACCTTCGCGGGATGCCCACTCTCTGCCTACAAAGTAATTATTATCAAAACTTCCGCATGCTCTTACAGTTTATTATTTATCGATATACCTACCTCCATAAATAATATAAAAATTCGTATTGCATTAAAAATATCCGAGTTCATGTGGTTTCAAAGTTATATATACACGAATATAAGATAGATTATTATGATATAAGAAAATGCTACCATGTGTTTGTTTATTTTCGGTTATTGAGTGTAACAGGTAGATTTATTTTAAGTTTATTTTGTGTTATTACTGACACAAGTACCGAAACACCAGCTGCAGTCGGTAGCTTTCATCTGAACTGTCAGCACTTCCTAAAAGCTTCTTATTTATATTTATAATGTCAAGAAAGCATTGACACTGAGAACTTTTGAAAATAGTTTAACAAAGAAGAATGTATACCAAAATTTCAACACTTTAATGTTATTACAGTATACAGTAATTTACTAAAGTATTATTAGGTGCTTTAAATAATTTGACAGAGGTCTATGCCATTAAAGCCTTCCATTACGAACGTTTACTTAACATAGGAGGCAAGCCTTTTATTATTTTCTGTAACACTCGGAATGTTGTTTTTGTTTATCTGTGGAGCTATTTTTTCTCGTGCCAATTACAGTTAAAATGTCAAAAATGTTCGTGTTTGTTCCACAGTAATACAGTTTAGCCCAAGCATACGTTCAAGTTTGACCTTGTGATCTTAAATAGTTTAATTACATCGTTAAGTACCTAACTTTCACTACAATTAGCAAAATTAATGACGCTAAATATAATTTGTACGTTTTAAAAAAGCAAGCCTGCAGTGGAATTTTATTTATAGAATGTTTGAACAGAATGATGACACTTAGCTATTGATTATTCTTATTAGTTATCTCTCGCTAAACCATGCATGTGTAGTTTAACACGTTATTCCCTCGGGATCCAGCTAAAATACCTAACTTCAATTAATTTAGTTACACGGATAATAATCAATTAAAAAAATGTTTTCATTTTTAGAACCTTAAATGGAAAAAAAATGACTACACCTTTGGTTTCCGCACATTCGAATTCTGGAAGTAGTAAATCCCGATAAATTAGATTAACGTTAGACCTTCCCTTCTTTGATGGACGAAACTTGGCAAGTGTAAACCATAAACTGAAGAGAACATTTGACATAAATTTTGAAAAGTGCCATGCCCATCTGGTGTTAATTGATCTGCAATTTCCTGTGCGAGATCCGTTTTTACTTATTTGCCTCATTGAAATTTTATTTCTTGTTTTGATAGAAATTCATAAAAAAACAGTCTATGAGAATTATTTGAGAGCCCTTCTCATTCTCGACCAAGCCCAATTTCCCCCACTGCATTGTAATGCACATGCCTGTCTAGACATTTGAATACAATATGTAGTAATTTAGCTGATAATTTTTTATTACTCAATAAATTGTGGCAATTAATTGCTTTATAGAACAGTACCACGATCCAGAATGGTAATAGGATTTTATTGAAAGTACTGCTCCTACCTAGATATATTAGAAGTCGTAAAAGACGATATATATGGTACTATTTCTCAATATAACAAAGGTCATTGCTATAAATCATTCAGTACTTATTACGTTGGAATCTGGTGGATTCTTTCTCCATTCGCTAATAAAGATAATTACAAAAATCTCACTTACCATTACCTACGTTTGTTTTTTTCTGTTTGTCCTCAAAATAATTTTGAATTGATCAATTTTAAATGCATGTAAAAAAATTTAAAATCTGCTTTAATAATATCCAAAGAATACGCTTAATTAAACAAAATATTAAATGGGATAGATCAGGTAAATGTATGTGCATGTCATTAGACAGGAAATACCACGACTAGTGTCTAGAATTTTAATTACAAGTAATATTTCATCTGTTGGAAAAGGGTGCGTTGCATTAAAACGGTAAATAGGTAGGTTATATTTATACAAATGTTATTTATGAAAATACTCGATGTATAACTTCAAAATATATATTTTTTCAACTGTCTAATAAAAAAAGTGATACGCCTATGGATTACGAGTGGTTTATTATTTTTATACTCTCTCATTCATAAGCAATGGTCAACGGGTGTTCTTATTTGCTCACCCGGTACAAACAGCAATATAGATAATTCGGAGTAAAGATATAAAATAATGTACGGTACATAATAAATAACGATAGCAGTGCGATTATTATTGTTTTACGATCGGTTCTGGTTTATTTAAAGACATTTGTTTTCTGTTAAACACTGGTAAAATAAATGATACTATCGACCCAAGAGTCGTGAAACAATAGATTGAGACTATTAACTATTATTAGAAAATTTGATGTATTATTACAAATATAAGTAGACTAAACGTTACTTTAAAATCACCCAGTATGTTAATGTTCTCAGCAAACCGTTATTGAAAAATAGAGGTAGGTATTTTTCACCACAATTCGATTTCTAGGTTTGTAGATACTGTCTAGCATAAATACGGAATACAGGTAATTTATTTAATACTAATTTATTCTAGTAACTTGTAATTACAAACGGTAATTTCAAGTGATAAAGCGGGGAGGAATTTCTACTACGAAAAATGGCATATTAAACAATTTAACTGTCTGTTGTTTTTTTTCAGATAAGAATAATAACATTCAGCATATTATACTAGTTTACAGTAAAATTACTATTTTTAAGTTATACGCTATAAAAATAAATATGATATGAATACACATAAAGAAAGAGGAACAAGATACAGACTAAGTAGAGAGGGAATCATTAAAAAAACCACCTCCTCACTTCTTAGAAATCGGACAACCTGGGACATATGCCGCAAGTCGGTATGATGAAAAAGTATGCCATTCAATGGTACACAGACGGCTCAAAAGCAATAGAATAATGAACTGGGATAGGAGTGTTCGGGCCAGGAACCAAACACTCTGAGAGCTTGGGAAAAACTCCAAGTATCTTTCAAGCGGAAATCCACGCCATAAGAAAGTGCGCCCAGTTCAATATTGATGAAGGATTATCATAATGTCGGATAGTCAAGCAGTCATTAAAGCACTGAGCTCTTGTGTAATCAGTTCCGAAATGGTGTGGGAATGCCTAGACAAACTAAATGAACTAGGTGAGAACAATATAGTCACCTTACTATGGATTCCAGAACACACTGGAATAGAGAGAAATGAAATAGCAGAACTAGCAAAGAGGGTGACTGAAATACCTTTCTGGAGGCCTGAACCCTTTTGCGGAATCAGCCCCAATGTAATATTGGAAGAAATAGGTGAAGCCGAGAAAAAGAGAAGATCTGACCATTGGAAAGATCTAGTAGGGCTTATACAATCAAAGACTCTTCTGGGTGACTACAACCTGTTGAGATCGAATGAATGCATAAGTCAAAGTAAAAGAGTTTAAACAGGGATCCTAACGGGACATTGTCGCCTGAATGGACCTGTAAAAGCTCAAAATAGTGGAGGAAGAAGAATGCAGATTTTGTGACATGAAATCCACATACTTTCCAACTGCACAGCACTTCAGAATCCTAGAGCACAGCACCTGGGAGATTACTGGATAGAAGAGGAACATTTACCTAAGTTGAAGCCTGCAGACATCCTAAAATTGCTCCGGGAAATAGGACTAAAGGAACTACTAGTTTCTGAGACTCTCCTCAGAAACTGAGTAGAAGTAAGGGGGGCACAATAGATCTTTTAGGTCTCAATGAATGTTATCTCAAAATATTGGAAACATCATCAATTTCTTGACCTAATTAAGCAATATTATAGGGAAACAGATTCTTGTTAATGGTTAGCAGGGAACCCAATTTACATAAAATTATCTGTGTTGAACAAAACAGTATTAGAAATGAGTGAAAAACAAATTAAATATGTTGAAACGTACTATAATTTTAATATCTTATTATACGTTAATCTGGTAGTCAGTCTATACCTCAAATGGCTACGAAAATTATTATTCTCTTTACTGCAAAGGTTGTCCAATAGGTCTCAGTGTCTCAGATACCATAATATTTAAGAAAGGCAGTCTTAATTTTTGGAACAAAATGTCTATATTTGTAGATAAAATAAAAATCTGCATGTTAACCTCCATTTGTCAACATTATTTATTACCAAGTGATAGACATGCCTTCTAAAAAGGTCATAACCTTCAGAAGCAAAAGAATCCAAACTAAAAAGTCTTAAATTACCTCTCTAATACAGTACACCACTGGCTTATAAACAGTGAAGGTGAAATTTGTTCAGGGCAACAATACGATCATTTATCAAGTTCGTGACTCATACTACCGATTCGTTTAAAACTCTATTTTGGTACCTTAAAGAGTATGAGTAAATTAAGAAATTTCAAGCATATCATTCGGTAAACCGGAAGATTCAACTAAATAATATCTCACTACCTATGCGCTACATTATTCTGTAAATAATACATTTTATTATTATTTACAGTTCAATTTATCGTTGAATCTAATCGTAGGAAGACATTAGTGAAAATAAAATGTATTTTAAATCAAAAGCATTGAGAAGCTTAGATGCAAATCACCCCCAAAATAACTTTCTACCCTTTTTTTTTAAACCTGTTAGGCAATGAATAAAATAGAAAGCACGTCTTCTATCAATTATTCTGTTTAAGAACAATAGAGTACACGCATATTTCATATTTTGCTTGGATATTAATTTATAATGTTAAATATGATATCAAAAATTACTAATAATAGGAAATAAACCAGTTTCCATTGGAAATTACTCCCAAATTTTAAAATAAAATTCAAATTTCAATGCGCTTTCCGACCACAATCCGAGGATTTCCGAACGCTACCGATGATACGTGTGATGTCATATCTCTTGTGTTTACTTATGTCAATATGGCCGGTATTGCATTAGGTTATGTGTAGTTGTGTGTTTATATTGTATTTTAATCAACTATTAATTGCTTCGTCGACGTAAAAATATCATTTATATGTTTGTTTGAGACCATTACGTGTTTGTGTGTGCTTTTTTTTATTTCTAAAAGTCAACGTAAAGTGGACATAATTATTCGATATTTCCGAGGATGGTTTAAAACTTTTGAAAGAATATATTTTATTTACTAGTTCAGTGTTCAGTGACGATTCTTTCATATTTTGTGAGTAAAGATATGGCTAGCGAAGGTTTTGTAAAAGCACAAACTGATAACTTGCCCAAAGTAGACTCATTTATGCTGCTTGAATTTATGAAGTCAAACAGCTGCTTTAATGCAGAGGAAATAAGAGGAGTTAAAGCATTATCGTAAGTACGATTTAAACTATGTTTTATTTATATAATATATACCAACCATATTTCGATGTGTGGTCGTAAGAAAATGATGTTTTTATGGTTGATTCCTAGACATATAGGTACATAACCTCAAACTATTTAAGAATAAAAATTACCAGCATAGAAGTAGGTACACTTACATTAAAATGGTCTTCACAAACAAAAGTAATGCCCTCCTCTTAAGTGTACTTTTGCTTGCGCCACCAGGTAAAGTAACAAATATTTTGTCTGGAGTTTTAATAAACGTTGATTTACACACTGGAACAATGCAATACTTGGAATACAAAGTTTTTTTTCGGCTTTATCCATTTTTAAAGCTTTCAGAAACAAGACCTCAGAGCGTGATCCACGAATAAGAACGTAAACAAATGACGTCACACCTTGGGGCAGCCATCTTTATGACGTAAGGCGCGTTTTGGCGGACTTTCAAATTTTATGATTTTTTAAGTCGTTTTAAAAGTAAAGTTTAAATTTTTTTGAAAAAATAGGCATGCAAGGTGTTAGGAGACCTGATAAAGCGTCAATTCCCACCAATAGCAAAATTTATGCTTGTAACCTATTAAGCAAAATTTTAAGTAGATTGGACCAAGGAATCACGTTGTCCCATACGATCTTTGCCCCCATTTTTCACACCCATAGGGTTAGAATTCCGGAAAATCCTTTCTTCATACAAAGTCTCAGGTCTTTACGATCAGCTGGAAAAAAATAGAGGAGGTGGTGCAGGCACAGAGGCTTCAATGGGCAGGACATATTAAGAGACGAAAATTGACAGAAATGTTTAGGAAGTCTAATCTAATCTAATCCAATCTCAGAGGCAATGCAAATGAGAGGGTGTAAAGTTATATGTAAGGGTAGATTAGAGTGGAAAAGACTAGTCAGGACAAACAACAGATTGTATAACAAAAAATATAGGAAGGCTCATCCACATCAAATAATAGATGGCATTGGTAAGAAACCCCAATGATTGAACAGCTTGATGATGATGAATGTATTTATTGCTATTAATATGTTAACCATTGACAAATGATAACGGAACTAAAATTTTGCAGTGTACCAATAATTGCTTGCGGATTTATGTAATATTTTGTAAAAGAGCTACACAATCAATGATAACATTGCTCGTTTCTTAAACAACGTGTTCATTGACTGAGAAGTGAGAACGGAAACGTAAAAATTTCATTAAAAAACAGCCAGTCAGGCTTAAAATAAAAAGTTCACACTTCGGTGCAATCAAACCAGTTTTATTGAAAAAAGTAAAAGTTGGAATAAAATAATACACAAAATTAATATTTTCGGGTATAAGAACCGTTTATTCAAAATAGAGTAGGATATGGATTTGTTGAAACATTTAGTTCTGTTTATAGAAAAAAAATAACTAAATATTAATAACACGTTTTAAAAACCTGATTTTTCAGAATATTTAATATGATTTTGCAAGAATTTATAAAATGAGACACCACATTCTTTAAGTAATAGTGAATGGTTATCATATTTGATACGTAAAACCTGAAGTGACATTGAATATAAACGAAACTACTTCATATTGCAAGTTATTTGAATATAAAATGTTGCTATAAAACTATCTACATTTTTGTTACTTTACAACTTAGCATCATCTATAACAATCAAGGTTGCTTAGGCAACAACTTAGAGGATAGTGTTGTAAGTAAACCGTTGGCAAAGGAAACTAGGACAATATTTATTTGTGAATCGCATTTTAAAAATAAACTAACAAATGATAATTTTAAATATTCGGGTTGATCAATTAAAAATTAGCAAATATAATATAAGTGACTTTCCCTTGTAGGTACTCTTTCTTGCTTGGTGTTATCCGCCCCGTTTTATGAATGAAGTCTGTAGTAGGCGTAAGATTAATAATGTGCTGTCTTTTCGACAAAATTGATTATCGTCTGTGTAGGTCGACTCCTCCACTTTTGATAACATAACTGCTGTCCGTACGGTAAGACTAGCAAAGGAATTTTTACAATCTATCCAAGATGCAGTCAGTAAAAAGCTTTGAATACTTATGTAGAGCCTGAACACCCAACACAAACACTTATTTTTACCGATATATTGTGGGGAAACAGATTGTTTGAAGAATAAAAACCGTTTATCTTTAATATAGTTTCGTTTGAATAATTTAAATTAACTCTGAATGCTGAAAATTCCACGGATATCCCTTTTTTTGTTTAACCAGTGATTATTTTGAAAAAGCAGGCATGCATGAATCAAAGATAATTTGAATGTTTTCAATTGTACATTGGAACTGAATTTACTTATAATTGAAATAATCCGTTATCGATTCTTTTCCTGACGATGCAAACAAGTACGTTTGCGAAAAAATTGTTTATTATACATCAAGGGTAGTATAGTTCTTCTAATTTTAATGTAATAGCAAGTAAAAAAGTTATACGAACGACAACAATGCAAATACTAAGCTCAAATTTCAACTACACTGCTCTGTCACGGCAAATTTATCACTTCTAAATATATTAGAATGGTAATGGCATTAGGGTTCTATTGTCCTTCACTATACAGGAAGAAACTAGCGAAAGTTGCGCTTACAATTCTATTTAATTCTTTGAACCACCCTGAAATGTTTCAGACACGTTTTTGAATTTATAATGAGCTCTTCAGCTATCAATAGGATAAAAATACACTATAAACTCTTTTCACCGAGACAGGTACCGTCCTCAGATCAAAAAATGGGTGGGTAATTATCGAGATAAATTTAGTTTTACCTTTCCTGAAGTAGAAAGAAGAATTGCGTAATGATCTTCGGTTTCTTTTCGACAAATTTTAACGAGCATTCGTTTGATTTATATTTTCGTTTGATGACATTTCAACAGACACCAATAATATATTAAGTTGAGCAGTTTGCATCTAGTCTAAATGATTTAAATGTAACATTCAGGGTCTACAGTGCAGTGGCAACGGGATATTGATTTTCATAATTCATAATTTCAAAAACAATAATAATTGTCATAATATATTGAAGGAAAGATTTCTGCCATAACAGTTGAACATGTTTGTTTTTGTGAACACCTACATAACTGTTGGCATAAATTTCCAATATCAATCTAATATTTATCCAAAACAAAACTTCATTACATTCTCACGAGAAATCTTTAACTGCGCATGATCATTCAAAGCATTGAAAGCCATATCTGGAATAAACGACTGCTTCTTTATATCGTTTTGACAGCCAATGCTGGCAATCAAATCTAATAAAATGCTCTTTTAGTGTCAGGCCTACAGGTTGAATTGCTAATAAGCTATCAAATCTACTTCAAGGCCAAACCGAGCGCTCCCTTTAGGCAGCGATTACGTAATGAATGCTATATGTAGAAGCTTTAGTTTCAATTGCCTATCAGCTTCAAGAGTGACACAAAAGTCGATTTTAAATCTACTTCGATGCTTATTGCCTTACTTGGGAAAGTCTCTGTTCCCTTTTTTGCCTGACTTGTGGCCTCCTCATTGCCCTCCACTCCTCGATGCGCCGGCACCCAGGTCAAAATGACTGTTTTCCTTGCCTTTCCTCTTAGCTCTATAAGTGTTTGTCAATGTGTTGACACTACTTATGGACGAGAAGGATCAGTCATTTGGCCGCCTGCAAGATCGCTCGATTAAAGAACTAAAGTTCCAAAAAACCTCGACACTCACTAACGATTAATTAAAAAATTTGGATGAAACGTCAAAGTAACAATTGACAGATGGTGAAAAACTTGGGCTGCTAAACAATATTTACCGCCCTATTTTTGGAGTTTGGTTGGTTTTCCGGTAAGGTAGGCGAAAAAACGTATTGTTACGCCTCTGTTCTATATTGGGACTAATTAAAAACGTGTGCAGAGGAACGGTGTTATTTTTACTGTACGTACTTTTTTTTCAAAAAGTTCTATTATTGTACCGCGACGCATCCGGTACCTAAAATATGAGTTAATGTTCAAAAAAAAGGATAGTCATTATGTTATACGTTTTGTCCCTGTCGTGTCACTTTTACAAATTGTTTAATTTTGAAAAAAGCTTTTGGTATGGAGACCGCACAATATGTTAATGTTCTTATTTGTATTGAATTTTTAATGGAAAAAAGTTGACGCTGTTCTTAAATTTCCGAAACAGTTTGAAATAAAACGTTCCTCTAATTATATTTTCTTAAAGTATAACTATTCGTTATTTGACTGCTGTTTATTTATTTAATGTTTAATGTATCTGGAAAGCCGTCAGTCTTTCATCGATTTGCGTTCATTTCTAGAAATCCGGAATCGGTGTGATAAACAATTTAACGATTCTTTATTTCTACGGTTAATACTTCCAAACAATTTATTTATGAGTAAAAGTTTCTATTTCCTTTTGTAATTGGGTTAAAATTGATCAGAAAATAATTTTCATTCCAAA
>CAJUYH010006624.1:19743-33012 GCA_910591685.1 Galerucella tenella | reverse complement strand
TTGGTTATTATGTATTACTCAACAAACTAATCAATTCTCTTGGGGTAATTTAGTTTAGGATAGTGAAATCCTTAGTCAAAAATGCTTTATTTATTGGTACAATGTAAGATTGTTACAGGTACCTATTACTTTAGAAAAAGTAGAAGAAATATAACTAACAATACCAGGTGACAAAATATTAACAATAAAATATTTAAGGACATTAAAACCACCAAACAAAGAACAGTATTATTTGTTGGAGCAAGTTGCACTGTTGTAGCACTTACTATTAGACGTATATCCAGACGCAAGACATTTACACTTTTTATTCGCACAACTCTTCTTGCAGTGACATCGCACATATCCTTGGGTTGAACCCGATACTGAAAATTTTCCTGCAGCGCTTCGTAATGTTATTTCTGTGTCCGTCTTGACATTTTCAAACTTTAAAAATTGTTGCTTACATAATTCAAATTCGTTGCGGAAATAGAGCTGTTTAAGGACACCGTGAACAGTTCCAATTCGGTAAAATTCATCTTCTACACTCATTATGACGCCCAATATATTTCTATGATCTGACCGACTTCGATCTGCATCTGGAATGGGTACTCTCACGGACATGCCGACAGTTCCTGGTTCAAATTTCTTGCGAGAAGTTTGTAACATTTTTTGTGCTTGCCTTTTTAGACTTTTCTGGCATGAATCCCTCATCGCTTTAATATTGTATTTATTCTGACAATGGTCACATACAGAACATAATAAGCATATTTGTGGTAAAGATTCATTGAGAGCATTTTCTGTTGTTTCAGTAGAGAGCAATGCCATTGCTTGTTCTTTAAATAAAACTGAGGTTTTATTGTTAACTTCGACCGAAACTGGGGTTTCGCGTTGGTTGGTTATAACTCGTTGGTTATTATGTATTACTACCAATATCAGGTTCACACTTTATCCAACTTATGTGGATAGTTTACAAACTAGCCAAAAATGCTAGCTAATTTGTGTAATTTCCTTGTGGTTTGAGTTTTAGCGATAAATTTTGTATAGTTTATAAACTAGCTGGGTAGTATACAAACCAGCCATTACTCGTAGCTATTTTAGTGAAAATATGATTTTTCATCAAAATAACCAGGCAGTTGGATAGTTTGTATACTATCCAACTAGTTTATATACTAGCCAAGTAAATACTTTAACCGTAACATATGTTTATTTCCTAAAAATATTGCATTCGAAAAATTAAGAAATTATTTCACACTTGTGATTCGTGGTGGAATGAACTAATAGACCAAAAATCAATATTTCTCAAAGTATTTTACCGGGAAATTTGAAATTTAGAATTGTCTTTAAATAAGAACGGAGAAGGTACCGGGAGGTCTTCTCTCATCGTCTGTCAACAATTCAACAAGTGTGGAACTGTGCAGTAATCCTCGAATTATAATTTTTTTTAACAGTTTATAAACGAATAGTTTCCGACGTATCTAATAAGAATCTGAACAGTCCCTTGGAGTACAAACAGTCCCTAGGAGTATAAAGGTCCCTAGGAGTACAACAACAGTCCCTAGGAGTACAAAGGTCTCTAGGAGTACAGAGGTCCTAGGAGGGTCCTAGGAGTGCAATTTTTATGTGAGTGCCGGCTCTAGTTCCGTGGGACAAATCAAGTTTCCCTAGCATTTGGACAGGGAGCAAATTCCTCTACCGTTCCATACATTCCAGTGTGTAGCGACTGTCATTTGATAGGTTGAGTTAAGATATCGCCGGTCTCATGGTGAGAAGAAGTCCAATCAGAAATTCTTTGTTATATGAATGAGTGAACTGATACACCAATAAGTGAAGTACAGAGTTAGGCTTCACCTTCATACATATTTTTTGTGTGCAAAATTTTTCTATGTACTTGATTACTAACCGCTTCATCGCAAATCTATTGTAAACTTCACGGAAGAGATTATATACATTTTTTTACTTAGATAGTTTTATTTACTACACAAAAATGTTAAGTTTTTCGAATTAACAATTTAAAATTAGCTGACAATTAAATTCGATTTTGTTTCTAATTTTCTTTTAGGAAAATATGCTTTCTTTTTCCTAGTTTTGTTAAAATTAATTTTTTTTCTTAAGATTCATAAGATAACAAAGCCCTGCGAACCGGCATAGTTTACCTCCGAATTTAATTAGTCAGTTAGTCAAGAACCTGCAGTATATTCCATCACTTTTGTTTTGTTTCAACGCCATTCAATAATTTCTCGTTTCAAATTATTTTACTTGATAACCAGTGCCGATGTCCACGAATACCTTAAGACCGTGTTTGTATAATATACATTAAAATTCTTGACAACAGGAAAACTATCCAAATAAAAAAAGATTGTGGTTTCCTTCACTATATCTGTTATTATTCTACCAAATGGTTAGGTTAGGTTAGGTTTGTGGTGAGTGGGTCTATAAGGCCCTCCACTGCGACTCACAAGAGTCTATTGTGGCTCACACCTATTCAGATTTCACCAAACAAATTCAGCTTCTTAACAAAGCCGATTATTTTATTTGGTGAATGATATTTCAGGTCCGAGGGCGAGAGAGAGACCCTGCCAAACATCAGATACCTGATTCGAGCCGCGGCGGGGCAGGCACAAATTATATGCTCTGCTGTTTCATCATCTTCCAAACAAAGACGGCAAGTCGGATCTTCCGACAGTCCAAGTTTTAGCATATGATGATTCAGATGACAGTGGCCTGTTAAAAGGCCTGTTAGACAACGTAGGTCATGCCTGCTATAGTCTAACATTTGTTTGGAGACATACTTCGAAGGATGTATAAAAGCCTTTGAATGAACCAATCCTGGTAAATTATGCCAAAAGTCTAAAGCTCTTCTTGCTGTCCAGGTATTTAGTGTTTGTTTGGCAAAACTTATTGCGATGCCAATTGTGGGTTCTGGTCCGATAGAAACACGTGCGGCACCCTCCCTTGCAAGAAAGTCTGCCTTCTCGTTTCCTTCCATGCCAGAATGGCCAGGGATCCAGACCAGCAATACTTTATTGAGTTCTCCTATTGAGGAGAGTCTTTTTTGGCAGTCTAGAACCAATTTCGACGTTACACGGCAAGAGCTAAGTGCTTTTAAAGCCGCTTGGCTGTCCGAGAAAATTTTTATTGTTCTATGTATGAGATTGGCTTGCTCCACTCTCTCCACACATGAAACAATGGCGTAAATTTCTGCCTGAAATACGGTTGCATAGGATCCTAGAGAGGTTGAAATTTCTGTCCTAGGTCTGCGCCCGTATACACCTGCACCAGAGCCTGAGGGTGTTTTTGAGCCGTCTGTGTACCAACAGCTGTCTGCTCTTAATAGTTCATCCTTTCGGAGGACCCATTCATCTCTATTTGGAATTAGGACGGTGTAAGGCAGGTCGTAGTTTACTGTTGGAGGCATTATGTCAGAGGTCATTCCCAGAATACTGTGACTTTCACTGTCCGCTAGTATTCTGCTTCGTTCTGCATAAGCCTGATTTGTGCATTTAGAAATATGTACAATTCTGTATGCTGTCCATCTAGCCTCTCTTTCCAAAAATATATGGAGAGGAGGTAGGTCCAGAAGGATTTCCATGGCTGCTGACGGTGTGGAGCTGATAGCACCAGTGATTGCCAGACAAGCCTGTCTCTGTAAACCAGAGAGCTTTGCTTGGGCCGTTCGCTGTAAAGCTTTTGGCCACCAGGCAATAGCTCCATATGTGATCATTGGTCTAATAATCATCACATATATCCAATAGATTTGTTTGGGTCCCAAGCCCCAAGATTTTCCACAGATCCTGCGACATGTCCACAAAGATAGTCTGCCAAATGAGTAAATTATTGAAAATGTTATTTATAACCAAACTTAACGTTATTAAAATCGGTAATGGGACATCTTTAACACCCCACATATTTTTTTAAATGTAATTCTAGCTTTTTATAAAATACACTCAGGTGCAAAAAAAAACGGGCCCCCTATTTTTTTCTCAAAATCGGCTATATTTGTTTATTATTTTGGCTTTTAGTTTACACTTTTTATATTTTACCAACAAAGGACTTCCTCCTGGTATAAAAAGACAAGAATATGTTACTTAAACTAAACTTAATAAACAATGACATAAATAAAGGAAAAATACATGTATACTTAGTAATATTTATGTTAACAACAGCAAACTTTAGAGATACAGAAAACAAAATTTAACACATAAAATAGACTTTAGTATTTGGTATTTCCTCCTCTAGCCATAATTATTGCTTGCATACGGCGTGGCATCCCACTAATGAGCTCACGAACTGCATTCTGAGGAATATTCTCCCATTCTTCTTGAAGAGCTACACGAAGCTCATTTAGTGTGGGTGGTGCTATAGCACGTCTGCCTAACATGTCCCACACATGTTCTATAGGATTTGCGTCCGGAGAACATGCTGGCCAGTTCATTTTTTCAATGCCAACTTCTGTCAAGTATTCACTGACGCATCTCGCTGAATGAGGTCTAGCGTTGTCCTGCATCAGGATAAAGTTATCGCCAATAAATGGAGCGAATGGAACCACCTGATATGCCAAAACTTCCTCAATATACCGTTGTGCAGTCAGTGAGCCCCCATTGATAAACACTAATTCCGTAGAGGCTTCACTTGATATGCCTGCCCATACCATTACGGAACTTCCGTTATGACTCAGCCTATGGCTAAAAGCACATTCTTGGAATAGTTCCCCATTTCGTCTCCATACTCGTTTTCGTCCGTCTGGTGAATGTAGCGAGAACCTGGACTCATCGGTAAAGAGTATATTACTCCATTGCATAAGATTCCAATTGCTATGTTCACGAGCAAAGTGCAATCTCGCTACCCGGTGACGTGGAAGTAACTTAGGCCCAGTTGCTGGCCTAAAAGCTTTTTACCCAACCTCATGTAATCTTCGGCGAACTGTCCATTGACTTACATTTTTACCACGAACCTCCAGAAGTCGATTTCTTGTCTGTACTGAAGTCAAATGACGATCCCTTAGAGAACTTAGTACAATAAATCTGTCATCTTGAGCGGTAGTTACCCGTATTCTACCACTACCAGGCCTTCTTGTGTTTCTTCCAGTATCCCCAAAACGTTGTAACACCCTTTGAATGGTAGAACGACTAACATTGAGTAATCGAGCCACATATCTTTGGCTTCGACCATCTTCCACAAGAGCTACTGCTTTAGCACAATCTTCAGCACTTAAAACCATAATTAAGACTTTAAAATTGTCAACGTTGATATTGACAATATTAACATTAACAAAAAATTGCCTAGCAACCGCCCAACAATTGAAAACACATAAGCTCCTTTCGAATTGCATGAATGAAATATGGAACTTTTGAATTTGAATTTTCCAAAATGTTCTTTTTTTATAGGTAAAACGAGAAAATACACATGTATTCCAACTTTTTGTATTTAGAAGGAAGTCCTTTGTTGATAAAGAATACAAAATATAATTTGAAAACCAAAATAATAACCAAATTAAGCCGATTTTGAAAAAATAATAGGTGGCCCGTTTTTTCTGCACCTGAGTGTATGTATGTCTAATAGCTGTTTCACGTGACAAGACATGAAAAATGCTTAAAATTTATTATTTCGAAGCTAATAATATCCACAAAGGTATATATGGCCCATATTCACTATATCATGCTGTACCAGTCTCGTCCGAAATAGTATAATTTAAAATCTAATCAAAATTTTAAATCCATCAAACAAAAACGACAAATAATTTGCCGATACAAAAATTTGGGTTATCATAAAACCGATTCCATTAACATACTGGATATTTTTTAAGGAACGCAAAGAAGGTATAATTATCTACTTTTTTTGGAAAACAGAGGAAATGTTTGCAGCTTAATTAGCCATTTAATCAACAACCTAGCCTCTTTACTAAACATCGCCGTTCAACTACTGGCCTGAATAATATCATTGTCTTCTTTTTATAGACAATGATAATATTCAGGCATTTGATCAAACCGCTAGGCAAATGACTTGAATCGATGACATTTCATTACTTGTCTAGCCTGTTCATTTCAATTTAGTTTCTGCCGCCTAGCACCGAAACTCTTCAAACTCTCCAAACTATCAATATGGCGTCGGCAAACAACAAATTTGATCCAAAGTTTAATGATATAATAATTATTATTAAAACAGATCATTGGTTAATTTATCAAGAAGGGTATGGAAAATGATTGAAGAAGCTATATAGAAGGGAAAGGGTGAATAGAATGGTTATAATCATTCCCCTTCTTGAAAAATTAACCAAAGTAAGGTTATGATTTTGAAGAAATTGAAAATTTATACTTTTAAAGATGTAGCAGCATCCAGCATCAGTAAAGAGATGTCACCCTATCTTACGATTGGCCTAAGCATCCAGGCAGTTTATTAAATGCTGTAACAATTGCTATGACTGAATATTATTCAGGACGCTAGTTGAACGGCTAATTAAGCTTGTTGGCTTCTTGGCAGCAATTACAATTATCAATATTATCGAAATATTATTCGAAAGCGTGCTGCTTGGTAACAACCAGACGCCGAAGGATTTTGTAGGGGGTTTAAAAATGCGAATATCTCGAAAACAGTAACTTTTGAGACTAATGATAAGTGTACCTTTTTGTCGCGAAAATGATGTAGTTTTAATATTTTCCAATAAATAGAGGGATACCGTTGACGATGAAAAAGTTAATTGCACAGTTACACTAATAACATACCTCTTGTGGCGCTCTATAGAAAATACATCGAAACGGATAACATATTATGATTTCCCAGGCCCTAAAACCCCTATGTTCAAATTTTTACATTTTTATATCCAAAATCTTTCAATTTACTGATGAAAAACATTTATGACATTTCAACTTTGCCACCCTGTATCTTTTTGGAACTACGTCAGGTTATGTTTGAGCGACCAGAGGTCGCGACGCAAAAGATCTGACCGTTACGTTACGTTATGTTACGTTGCTTCGTTATGTGCCTTGCTTGCGTGAGTGTGCTCTCTCCTGAGTCTCTCTCTCGTTTACGAAGCAGCGATTCATATGCTTCGGCCAGGAATCGAACCCGTGTCGCCCGCATGGAAGACGAGCATTCTACCACTGAACCACCGATGCTATATTAAAATTCTATGCAAAGCTGGTATTCGCAGTGCTGGTGATCTACTTGAATTTGTTCGGATAAATTTTTACTATTATTTCCATAATTTTTTTGCGCGATTAATCTTTTTTGTTTATTTACAGCATCGGTTGTCAGGACGGTAGGTTGTGTTTACTGGTTTCTAAGTTTAACACGTCGGTAAGTGATTTACTTACCGTTCAGACGTCAAAAACTAATAAATAGCATAAAAACAATTTCACCAAAATGCAAAATATATTTTAAACTGATCGAGAAGTATAAATGTCACTTTTGACATTTCGTTCATTTCGAAGAAATATAAATTATTTTATTCGGAATTTATTTCAATACGATCGCGCAAAAAATGGTATAAGCGAATAAGCGGTATAAACGTTAATGGTAATTACAACGTTTGCATGTAGATTCCTCTCGTAAAATTGGACAAAATGATATGAGGATTAAGGGGTCTAGCACATTTACTTTTCGAAATACAGGGTGTTGAAATTTTGAAAACTTGAATAATGTTTTAATTCGATAACTTTAAAACGGATGGATAAATTGATTTGACATTTGGCAGGTTGTTTTTAAATGTAAAAGGGCATATTTTGATAGAAATAGTAGTTTGTGCAACTAGTGTGGATGTGATGGCCATATCGCACGAGGACGAAGTTTGAGCACGACGCCGTAGGCGGAGTGCTCAATCGTTCAAGTGCGATATGGACAATCCACACGAGTCGAACAGCATATTTTGTCTACGACCCACTTAAGAAAAAATCTAGAAAATAAAAATTTCTATAAACTGTAATATAACTTCAAATTGAAAATTTAACAATTCAATTTCATTTTTCCACTAATTTTTTTGTGGTAGACGTACAGTTCTTGAATGTCCAATTTGTATAATGCTACGGTTTCCTTTTTTAAATATACGAGGCTGTTATAAGTAGATGTTGCCAGTCGGACTCCCTCATGAAGGGTATCGTACCATTATCTATAATAATGAATATTCTGCTAAATATTTCAAACGTCTACCTGTTGTCG
The DNA here is from genome assembly GCA_910591685.1 of Galerucella tenella. Lineage (NCBI taxonomy): Eukaryota > Metazoa > Arthropoda > Insecta > Coleoptera > Chrysomelidae > Galerucella > Galerucella tenella. The sequence continues at coordinate 24,882 of CAJUYH010006624.1, read as the reverse complement.
TTATTAATATCAAGGAGAATAATTATTTAAAAATAAAATTAACAATAAAAAAAACTTCTTCACGGGGAATCGAACCCGGGTCTACCGCGTGAGAGTCTGGTTTGCTTACTACTCGACCACCGAGGAATATGCAAATTGTTTATCTATAACGTCAGATGTATTACATAATTTTTGCTTAAAAGGAACTAAAGTTCCTACCGTGTGTCCCGCGACACGTTCTACCTTTTTTATTATCAATATTTCATTAAGACAAGTTGAATCAGATCGTAATATTTTGAGGCCAAGAATCTTCCATTTCACCTTGGACCATTACTTACGAACCACCCTGTATATTTCAATCATATAACAATCGATTATTTGTTATGTATGTTTGAAATCGATTATCTGGCGATAAAAACGATGACAAGTTAAAATTACAAGTCAAAAGTCAGCTGGTAAAAAAGGTTAAAAGCGTAATTTATTGATTTCTTTTGTTGTGGCCAATGTATATTATTTAGATAATTGTAAGAGTAGTATTTATCGTGAACTAGAAAATATTATTTATTAGATAAGAAGTTCTCTGATAGATATATAGGTGACACATCGGATTACTTCATCACACATCAATAAAGACAGTTTTTGTCACAAATTTTAACAATGGGTAAGTTTAAAATTATGTACACATTCGACTATTGAAAGAATAATTTTTAGCTTTTAAAATGAACTACAGCTTTGAAGGCAATTCCAAATCTAGACCTGAACAAAATTTGTCTGGAGCAAGTAAGAAAATGACAAAAGATATTTTACTGCAAAAAACCCATGAAGAAAGACGTAAAAGACAGGTAATATTGATGAATCAAAAAAACTGAATTGAAGTACCTATAACATTTTGAATACTTTTATTACAGGAACAAAGACTGAAATTACAAAGTGCAGAATTATTACAGTCGCATATCCGAAGTTATATCGTTAGAAAAATAAAAAAACAAGAAGAAAGGATAATATTCGATGAAATAGAAAGCACTTCTGGTGTTCAAATTCTTCTAGCCAAACTGCTGTTTTTCTATGACCCCCAACAAGACAGAGTTAGATTGGTAAACATATTTGTATATTCAACACAATTTGGGTATAGTAAAAGTTAAAATTGTAGAAAATTATGTCAAGTGATAATAGCTGATTTTTTGCTATTGTATTTTGTATGTTTCAGTTGGGGATTGCAGAGAGATTAGTCAACTGTCAAGTAGATGTAATCCAGCAAATTAATGCCGATACATCATTTTCCTGGCTAATAAAACGTTTTCTACTTGTTTGTCTGCAAAATGTTGATAATTCTGAGAGCATGATTCTAATGAAATCACTTTATATCTTTACAACAGATGCTCATACTTTTAGTTATCTTATATCAAAAGGTAAGTCAATAACAAAACAGAATTGGAAGTAATTAAACTAGTATAAGTACAAATGAATATAAATATATTGATTTGTTATAACACTCCAATAAATTAGTTTGCAAACCATCCATAACATGTGCAATTATAAAAACATATGTTATGTTATGTACAAAATGTCCAGACAAAAGATGAGCTTTATTATCAAAGTTAAGAGTTGATTGTGGAATTCTGCCACTGAACAATAAGGTATTTCAAGCAGTTTCAAGCAATTTCTTCAAGAAAATATTACAATATAATAGATTTAGATTCAATTATGGTTGTATGATTGGTGTCTACTAAATTCTAACTAAATGCTTAGCATTTTATTTGAATATTTCACTATCCTTACAGATTACTTTGGGTACCTAAGAAACCAGTTGGAAAGTGGAAACCAACACTTGAATGAAACCATCGTTCTAATCCAAAAACCTTTTAAATTCATACATGATAATGACTATTTGAGTAACTTAGTACTCTCAGAATTCTGCATACACTTTTTAAAACCATCTTTGACTCATAATGTCAAAAATGTCCTTATTCCATATATGAAGAGTCAACCTAAGGATTTACCTTTTGAAAAACTAATTCGTTATCTTAACAGTGGATTTCATTTTGAAGGAAGTCACAGTTTGTTTTACTGTATACTGGATTTAGAACCTGATGATTATGGTATGTCTATTAATAATATAATCAATTAGGTATTTTTTGGTACGCTGATTTCAATGAACTGGCAAATAAAAGTTTATAACTCAACCATATCTAAATTTATTATGGTAGATCATAGCATTTACAGAAATGTTGAGCATATATTTATTTCTTCAATGACATTAAAAAAACTAAACCTCGACAGATATTTGAAACATTTGTAATGAAACTTTTTTTAGAGCCAAACTATGACAGTATACATGTTCTTTCAAAACTAAGTACTAATATTCATGAACTGAAACCTTCTTCTGATTTAACGACTGAAGATAGTGATGATGAAGAAGAGGAGGATCCCGCTACCACAGAAAAAAGACTGTTACTTTCAGATTATTTGAAAATACTCAATAGATATGGAAAAGTTAAAAAATGGATCAATTTCTTTCTAAAAAATAGTAATGATGATAAAGTACTGATGGCTTTTACAAACTTATGCCATAATTTATTGTTGGTATACAAAGATTCAATGAGAAAATATCTGTAAGTAATTTATTGCATAATAATTACCCTAAGCAAATTAGACATATCAAGTGCAAAAATTGTTGGAACTTTACCTTCAAAAATTAAATTGAAGAAAATGGAAAAGTTCCAGGGGGTAACCTCTAGAAGAGACCAGAGCCCTAAGAGTGACCCTTGGAATTATTTTACCCAAACGGCATAAACTGATGTTCTTCAAGGAATGTCATAAATAATTCCTCTGATTATAGTTTTTATTTTCCAGTTTACTCTATAAATTTGGATTAAGCAGTACCTATTTGACAAAACTCTGGGCTTATTTAAATAAAAATAACAAAGACCAATTCCAAACTAAAATATCAAGTTTGGTTGCTTGGAGAGATTATCATACTATGCTATCTGTATTTTGTGATATGTTCACATTTTACACTGAAACTTTGACTGACAGTGGTAAGATATTTATCGTTTGTATTTTTTTTAAGTGCGACCAATAAAATAGATTAACTTCAATACTTTTTTTAGAAAACTCAGATACAAGTAACACATTTTCTCAGAGCGACCTGTTTTCAATGTCAAAGTTATTAAAAAATGTCTCGAGAGCATTGATAGAAGTGGCATTTCCAATGTGCCGATCTAGTTCTATACCATCGACTCCCGAGGTTCTTCATTTATATAAGGTGTGTTTATATTGTGTGAGGATGCTTTATACATTAGATTTGAGGAAGAAATTTTGCACATCTGGTTTTTGGACTGTGGATAAAATACATATACCGCCTGATTTAGCCCGCAAAGATTATTTATCAAAGAAAATTTCCTCATTTTATGGAACTAGAGATGAAGGTATTTTCATTTGTTCTTACAATGTTATCAATCAATAAGCAATTTTAATTTAATTTGAATTACTAGTTGTTATATTACACTTAAAGCCCTCTTGCCTGACTAATAGTTACCACGTCTGGTACTACAAAGCTCATTCACAGAAATTTGTAAAAGTAAAAGTTTTTTTTTGTACACACCACAATTACTATTTCCCTTCCCAGTGCTTTGGGTATACAACCCAATTCTAAGCAGCACAGTGAATAGAATAATTTTAAGTCTACCACTTCACCAATACCTTGAATATGAAAATATCTTATGGACTGTTAATACTTAGATATATTTATTGCAGAAGATGATCACATTCCCCCACTATCAACTATCGAACAACGTTCGTTAGCAATTCTAGAAGAACTTCCATTTTTAATAAATTTCAACACTAGAGTATTATTACTTAGAGATTTATGTAGAAGTAGTTTAGGAGAAGATGATTATCAAAGACTTCATCACGAATTAATGCATGACAATGTTGTTGTTATAAGGAGAACTCATATTTATGAAGATGCATTCGATAAGATATCTCAAAAAAGTGGTTAGTATAATATATATGTTTTTTAGAAACTTCAATAGGCAACGGGAACACAAAACATTTTGCTTAGTTTCATTTGCTGGTTAACTACTTTAAAATGAATTGTTTCAGAACTAGATTTAAAACATAAACTAAGAATTCAATTTATAAATAATGTTGGATTGGAAGAAGCGGGTATAGATGGTGGTGGAATATTTAAAGAATTCTTAAACGAAGTACTAAAAACGGCATTCGATCCTAATAGAGGATTCTTCCTGTTGACAGCTGATAACACCCTATACCCCAACCCAAATGTTCACTTAATAGTTGATAATTTTACGGATCATTACTATTTCATAGGAAGACTTGTTGGAAAGGTAACTTATATTTTGTACAGTTTTAATATGTAATTAGGCAATCTCCATTACTCATTAATAGTATTGTTCTGGGTGGAAAAGTAATAGACCATACAGCCACATTAAAGCACTGGCTATATCTGGGAATTTCTTTAAATCTTATAAAAAGAATCACAGATCTAATAAAGTATAAGATAACAAATTGAAACAAATCAATTATTTCACTAAAGGACATAAAGAATTCAAAGCAGAAGCCTTGCTTGACATGGACATAACAGGAATCCCTACTGGACATTGCAGCCTTCATTATCTTCTAGGCAGAAAAGGGCTGGTCGACATTGTGTGCTCCTGTGTGGCTGCAGAACGAGTCAGACTACAGACCCTAAGAGCTGCATTTGTATGTCCCTTCACAGATTATCAACTTGTGAATACTGAACTTTAGGAGGCAATCTAAACAGATCACTCATCAAACCAAACCAACTATATAATTGATAAAATAGTGTTTTTGACAAAGTAAATGTGTACCTGCGTGATATATATGATGTCGGCAGTGGCACCACAGCATGTAACAATGGTCGCGTTCATCACAACGTAGCGCTACCGAAGCGATCATCAATTTCCTGCTGAACGCGTGTTTTGTTGACTGATCAGATTGAGCGATGTGGTATCAGTCGCCATTTTTTCAATCAGAATTGAAATACGCTACCGATTGATGATGCATCAACTGTCATTTATGACATATTTGAAACATATTATAAACATCTTTGTTTGGAGATATTTTAGTTTGTATTTTAGTAAAAATGAGTGAACAGCTGGAGGTGACTTATTATTT
>CAJUYH010006624.1:0-19643 GCA_910591685.1 Galerucella tenella | reverse complement strand
TGTATTTTAGTAAAAATGAGTGAACAGCTGGAGGTGACTTATTATTTCATCAATAAATTGTATAGTTTGAGAGGAAATTCAACTCTTCATAGTGTGCTCCAAAGTGGGGAGTTCAATTTATTGTAATTAAATCCCATTTTTTAATGGTTAGAAGTAATACCTATTTCATAATTGTCGTATATATCAAATAAAATTGAGTTGTTGTTGTTGTATTCATTGGCATTTGACATATTATGTCTATGAATTTATTAGCACGCTCAGCAGAATCACGAACTGATGGATCACTCTAAAAATCGCTACCTGATCAACTTTGTTGGGATGAACGCGACCATTATTCACATTTCAAGGTCAAAATTTGTAAATTTGTGCAGGTAAAAAAGTAACTCATTAACATCATCTATTCTACTGAACATTGAATAATTCTACTCTAAACTATCGGCGATTTGAAAATTGTCATTTTTAATAATATTTTTGTTATTTTTAGGCTGTATTCGAAAATATATTAGTCGATTTGCCGTTAGCAGAATTCTTTTTAGCTAAATTATTAGTAGATAGAGCACCTGCGCACTATTTAAAATCTCTAGATCCAGTATTATATAGAAACTTATTATATCTAAGAGAATATAAAGGAGACATTAGTGACTTAGGTTTAGATTTTACTACAGTGAATAACGATCTGGGAGAAACTAGAGTAAGTAACTGATTCTATATTTAAAATTTTCACCCCAAGCTTATAGGAATAAAAGAACTAAAAGTATACATGCCAGAAGAAAAAATTATGTCTTTCAACTGAGCTGAGAATTCTGTAATCGATGTTGAGCACAGATTACACTAAATTTTTCACTATCTTACGCGCGTTATATTTACCATCTTCTTAAGAGAATTGTCAACTAGGGAATTCTGGAAATGTTGGCGATATTCGATACCGAACACAAGTTAGAAATTATTGTAATACAATCCGATCCTTTTACACTTTTGATGGGCATTCTCGGGTTTTAAACTTAAGGTTCTTTTTATTTGTTATTGAACGAATAGGTCATGTGCAAATTTATGTTTTGTGATACTAGCAACTGTAAGAATTTTAATAACACTCAGCTAAGTCCATAATTTGTTAGGTTTCTCTACTTATCTCTAGTTTTGTGTATATTTATATACTTTTTTTAGATTATGGATTTGAAACCAAATGGCTCCAACATTCCCGTGACAAATGAAAATAGATTGGAATATATTCAAAGATTAGCTGATCTCAAATTGAACAGTCAATTACGAAGGCAGTGTACTGCGTTCAGAGACGGTATTAACAGTGTTGTACCAATAACATGGTTAAAATTGTTCAGTCATACTGAATTGCAAGTAATTATTGGGGGAGACACTCAAGAAATCGATGTTAGTGATTTGTGTGCTCATACAGCATATGGAGGTATACTTATTTAGACTTATGTATATGCTAAAGCTGCTTCATCACTGCGTCGACCCACTCGAACGATTTTTTTTTTCACTCAATTATGAATAAAAGTTGCGCAAACCATCAATACATCATCTATGAAGCGCCGGGCCCTTCTTTCTTGTACAAGACAAAACATATTTTGAAAATTGAAAAGTTTCTTCTTCCTTCTATAATTAAACAGGCTAGATTCATAACCAGCTATTCTGAAAACAAGCTTTGTTCACAACCAACATCTAAATCGATTCTCTCATTACAAAACAGGGATAGCAATGCACTTAGCCAAAAAGCCATTATTTTGATTATTACCCACATATTTATTTGAAGTAATAAAGAATGTTTTCATACTTTTAGGTGATTTTACAGTAGACCACCCAACGGTTACGCTATTTTGGAATATAGTACATAGATTTACAGAAATTCAGAAAAAACAGCTATTGAAATTTGTAACCAGCTGCTCGAGACCACCTCTACTTGGTTTCAAGGTAAATTCATGAATTATTCTCAAAATAATTCCTTTTATACTAAAATATCTCAATTTTTCAATTTCTATGTATATACTTCAGGAACTGAATCCACCATTTTGCATCCAATCTTCTGGAACAGAAAATAGGATGCCTACAGCTAGTACCTGTCTGAATTTACTGAAAATTCCTATTATCACCGAAGAAGAGACTTTGAGAAATAAATTGTTATCAGCGATTGAACAACAAGCCGGATTTGAATTGTCGTAATTCTACTTTTAGTTATTGTTAATGCCTTTTTTGTTATACCTTAATAAATTTTATCACATTGATGTGTGAATACATATATATTTCATTTCACTTTCTTCGGTAAATGGTGTTCCACCCCATTATCAGTAACTATGGGAACTAATTTAGGTCTCCAAACAATAAAACCACTAGAGTAGACATTCATATTAAAAGATGTCAATGATAATAGTTAACTACTATTATTTTTCAAAGAGCAGACCGTTTACTAAGAAGCAACAGCTACTTCTCTGGCTGTAAACCGCAACGGATATTGAATTACATTTCCAAGTTTAACGGGGTTGGGATATCTTCATGATATAACCAACCATTCTGGATTGTGATTAGAAGGGACAATATTAGTTGTAGATATGTTACGTCGTATTTGCGCCTTATCAGTACAAGGTAGATATCGTCCGTTCAGAAACTCTGAAAGCGTAATGCTAGACTGGAGACAATGCAGAAATCACATCAAGTCATTGAAGGAAATATTAAGAATGCGATAACAGCGCCATCCCTATATCTAACAAACCAAAATACTTTACTGACAAAAAACCATCTCAAATACGCCGAAACCGGTCTACAAGTGATGTCTCTTCTAATTACAAACCAGAATGGTTGGCCATATCGTGAAGATATCCCAACCTCGTTTGAAAGTGTTAGGTCCGGTTCTATCACCTCTGGTCAAAAGTGATGGTTTGTCAACCACTGGTCAGGTGTTGACCTTGAGGTGAGGAAAAAATGTGTTCTATCATCATGTGTCAGCTATACTTTTAACCAGTGGTTACTTAACATCGATAGTTTTCGTGAATGTACTATCCATTATAAAGATATTGTACTGAGTTTGACTTTCCCGCCTAAAAATTGCATATAAAAGTTTGGTTATAGGTATGTCAAAGTAAAGTTATAGACATAGAGAAATAAAAATAATTTGTCTATGGTTATAGACAAATTATATTTTTCTATGCACTTTGTTTTGTCAGATTGTTTTCGTTTCTATAATGGAAGAACAAAAAATAAAAGGAAAGTAGGGGAAAACTTGATGCTTCATTGGTATTAATCAAAAAATATAAAATAATATATAATAAAACCACCTGGAAGGTAAAGCAGCAATGTTGGAAAAACATTGCCGCTGAACTAAACAGTTCCGGCATTTATGGCAGGTCTGATTGTCATTGAGGATTTCATAGTAATTCACCCTTTCTCGGATTAATTTTTGTCTTCGAGGTTGAAGCATGGGAAAGGATAACACTCATCCTCATCTGAGCCATCAATCGGGATCAATCATTATTTTCATTATGATACTTTATAGGATTTATATTAAGCCCTAACGTATTTTATTTACAAGTAGTAAATTAAAAATAAATGGAGATGTGCTGTGACAGAAATATATTCATTCGGAATTGTCAAGATTGCAAGTTAAAATGTCTCCAAATTTAGGTTAACCAGTGGTCACAGTCTTAACAAGAACTCAAAGTGACTGTTACTTGCTGTTACTTTATCCTTTGGTCAAAAAACTTTAACCTATGGTTATAACGAAGCAAGCGGTCATAGAATAGCAAACCTCTTGTCAGATCTTGTTAACCATAACTAGAACTGTTAACCAGAGGTGATAGAACCGGCCCTAATTCGATATTATGTCGTGGCATATAGTCAGAGTAGTTGTTACTTCTTAGTGAGTGAACGGTATGCTCTTTGAAAAGGGCTTTGGTCAAACGAGCCCAATGCCCAATGTGGCCATCTCATCTTGACCAAGCTACCACAACCCTGCTACGCCCTCCGAAGTTTTTGAGTTGTCTGTGTTCCAGGCTTCTTCTCCTTGTACAGGTACATTTTCCTTCTAGAGTTTGCTTCTCGGTATATATATTATAAGTTATAAGGCATGCTAGTTTTTGTGACTTAACAGCCTTATTGCTCCATCAATAGGCATAGAATATAGAAGAAACTAGAATGATTAGAGAAAATAAATAAAACACATATTCCAAGGGAACACTATTTATTTAACTGAAATATTGGACAGTGTATTGTGTAAATTTAGTTTAGATTCAAGTATGCCACACCGAAACATTTTTTTTGGATTATCTGGACATTTACATGGATCACATGACAACTGTTCGCTTAGTTTATACTTATGCCATCATCTACAGGACATTATAACAGAAAAAACTATTGGCATAATATATTGACATGTATTTAATGTTACCAAAAGCCAATTCAAATGAAATTACCTGAGCTGTTTCACCTGAGAAAATCATCTTAAATTCTGTGGGCTTCTAATAAGATGTTTTAACAAGTATATATTTGTTCTATAAAAAAACTTAATAAACAGCATTGCTACTGGCTGTAGTATTTCCACAGAAGTTCCTACTAATGTTAAAGGCCTAACAATAAAGGTAACAAAAATCGTTACCAAGCACCTTCAGGAATATAGTATATAGTTAGCACCAAAAACAACAGTGGAAGTTTAACAATATACAGGGGTGATGGTCAAAACGCAAATACCCTCAATACATAAAGCAGGGGTGGCCAACCTGCGGCTTTGTGGCTCTCATTTTTGTGTTATTATATTTTTAAAAATCTTTATTGTTCCGTATGTGTTTCAAAATGTCTTTTAAATTACTGACAACAAATATGAAATACTTAAATGCAACGTTTTCAAAAATTTCATGTCCCCCCAAGTTAAGAATGATATGACTGAGCGAAAGAACATAAAAGCAGCATAATCACTCGTACCGATTGTGAATTTGTGAACTTTCATTGCAACAGACAGTTGACTTTGTGCTCTGGAGGAAACAATTTGTATCACTCTTACTACGGATATAATTTGTAATCTGGAATTTTGGTAAGATCAAGCCGATTTATAAATCTAATTTCTGTAAAATAAGTGCCAGTTTAATACCTTTTTGCATACCTTGTAAATAAGTATTTGAAAAATGGCTCGAACTATCAACGATCTTGGCCACTCCTAACAAAGAGGGTTTTTCATTTTGACACCGAAATGTCCTGTATAGAGAATGGTATCATAATAGTGGCAAAATTTCACAACGACTAATTTTAATTTATTATTCGCACATGTAGAAATTTTGCACCATCAATCTTTCTTTAAAAGCAATGGCACACTGACACAAAACTTGTAACTATTTCTATAATATATATTATAAACTGTGTTGTATACAAATAGTATTCACCGTAAGTAAAATATAAACTTATATTGATACCCAAGTTAAAACATGAACAACAAATATATAATTACTGAGGTAGTTTACATCTTTTTTTTATTATTTTTTAATGATTACCTTAGATTGGATAATTGATGAAAACTTGAATGATCCAAGAAACTTGATCAATGCTTCTTGAAAAACTATAAAAGTCGGATCTTAATGTAGGTAACTACAACGTCGCCTATTAGTTTTCTGTTGAAAAATATGACATTGAGCAGCTTTACTAAATGTCAACGTACGATACAAGGCCCCAAAAAGAAACCCCGAACAGTCGGCTATTGTTACATCGTCGTAGTTCTTGGACATGAGCGTTAGTACGATACAAAAATTAAATAATGAATGTCTATTGTGCAAAATTGAATATAAAGAATATAAATGAAAAAAGTATCCAGAACTAAGGTACTAAATCTACAGCGGGCTGGTTTGCACATCAGTCTCCGTCTAGCAAAGTGTAACATGTACTATAAACTATAGTGTTGTAATAAAAATATACAAAGTGACTTAAATCAAGTGGCCCCACTCGATTCCTGAAATTCATTAAAGATTTTGTAACTAGCCAAAATATTTCTCTTGAATACTGATTAATTTTTGATAATTATTATAATTTTTTTTAATAAAGGGAATCCGGAGGTTTTGATATAAATCATTCTGTACAAGGTAGATAATCTCCGGTCGAGACGCTTTGATTGAATAAAGTGACACATCTACAAGACAAATTTACAGGTACAGAAATCCACCAAATACATCCAATTTTACATGAAATTTTTGAAAATTTAGATACAAAACGACCTCGACAGAGTTACCCACTTTAAATAAAAAAAATACCTGATGATTATTATATAATATGCACTATATACTATAGAATGACTTTGATTTTTATACTGGGAAGGAAGTTACTCCTGTATTTCAACACCGAACATTACGACAAATTTTAATGACCCTTAATGAATTAATTTTCTTTATAACAAAAGTAATGGAGATACAAATACGGGCCTGCGTCTATATTTTTGAGATTAAACTCAAAATACATATAATAATACAGGGAGTTACCTTCCCATAGCAATGTAAATAAATACAGAGCATTCCAAACTAGTTCCAAACGTACTGCTATATCGGTTATTTTAAGAGTTAGAGTACAACGTCTATCTCTTACAACAATAGAAAGAAATTCGTTTAGGTCCATTTTGTGATACACTGTAAAAATAGCTTTCAGAAATCTACAAAAAAAAACAAAGTAATAATATGAAAAAATGCATAACTCCAAGAAAAACTATAACTATAGAATAACTTTGATTCCTATTTGATGATTGAATTTGACCGATTCATCTTTCAAATATAATTAGATTGAATATTAAATTTAAACAAAGAAACAAAAGATCGCCTGGTAGAGAAGGGGTATATATATTATTTAGACATCTCTAAAAATCAGTATCAAAACATACTACTGACATAGCGAAGACGGCAAACTTTTGTCGTTAAACATACATAAAATCAAATTCAATCGTTTTAATAGGACTGTAAGTTAGGCACTATGAAATACCGTAACTCTGAATATGTATTGGATTGTCAGTCAGTGGTTATATTATTTTTCAGTGACTAACTGGTTTTTTCTTCTCTTTTTTTGAATATGAATCAACTTATTTAGGTTGACTTTTGATGTGTTAGATATCAGATTAATTGTAAGCACAGGTCGATCAAAGTAACGGATACCTTTGAATCTGTTGAGACAAGCAGCTAATCACTTGATCACTTTAATGGAAGATAGGTTGAGGCTTGTCAGAAGGTATTCCTCTTCGATCGTTACCTGAATTTTACAGCAAAATGGTTAATACCTTCACTTTAAAAAGATATTATAATGACATTATCTGTGATTTGGTGGCAGAATGAGAAAATTATTGAAACATTTCAATATTACATTCATTGATAGCTAGCAATTTTTAGAAAATAAAACCCAGCAAACTTTGTAAAAATTTACATGGATTTTATTCTTATTAAATTGAGTGCTATCGCCGGATAGTCCAGATTAACTGTTAAATAGCAAATTTTCTCTTGTTTTTTGGGGATGAAGTACCAATCCGAAACTTCCAAGAAGGAACCAAATCTTAACGACTGTTTCAATTTAAAAATAGAATTACCATAAAACTGTCACAATACCAAGGGAAGGAAAATATACAATAGTTTGAATAATGGAATTAAGCCGCAACTGGATAAAGTTGCGCTAAAAACATATGGGATGGTATGTACGTATGTCCAAAAGTTATAACAGCAACCAAACTGATTTTGAAGCAAATCTTCGTTCATACAAAATACCAAGTCTTATTTTTTAACCATATGTTTAATGTAGTAAATTTCTGGATAAGATTACAGTGTAAATTATGTGGGAGTCAGCCTTTCGTTTTTATTTAGAAAATTGTTCCTTGGAAGTTTAAAATTGGATTTTCAATTTCTTGCTGTCTTATTTTGAATGAAAATTGGGAAATTTAAAAAATATTCTCCTGCTTCGAGTAATAAAAAATCATATCAAAAGCCAAAATGGATTTATTATTTTTTATTCGCGGAAGTTTTAGATTCGAGGTATAAAAAGTGGTAATATTCTTTTTGGATTTTTGGATTACTTGAAGCACGCAGTTTTGACTAACAGTTAGATTTTTTTTGTTTAAATAGACAGGTGGATGTTAAAAATATTGTATGTGAAAAATGGATTGGGTGAATTTGTGGCTACAAAAATCTTTACAATTTCAAACAATTATAAGTTAACACGCATTTAAAAATATTTTTTCTGTAAATATTTTTCAACGGCAATCAACATTATAAATGTTTTATTTTGGTTAAGACAAGTAGTCGTCCAAGTTGCGTTTTTTATTTGTACACTTTGTACTCGAAACTCGTTTGGTTTGTACGTTGATTGATCTTGTTTTCTTGATATTAAAGATTGGAAAAATCTTCTTTTTTGGTATTTTCTAATGTGACGGCTTCTAAGTGTGTATGATATCTTTCCCTTATGCAAGTAACTGTATGGGGAGCATTTCTTGTTCACTAATCTTTCTCTTATCCGAAAATAAATATATGTACCCTTTTAATATCTAACATATTTTCTTCATAAATAAAGCAAGCTCTCTTGGTAACATTTCTTGCACTTTGGCACACTTTTTTTTAATAAAATCTGTACAAACGATTTAATTTTTTTCTCTTCTATTTTTTTATACACAAAAGTAATAAATATATTTATATTCTCAATAAAATAATTTATATCCATTTTTTCACAATTTTTTTTTAATTTCAATTTAAAATAGCGACCCCGCTACATTTTAAATTTTTTAAAAATCTAACAAAAAAAATATCCTCCCCAACAAACAATATTTATCAAAAATAGTTATTTTACATTTCCTGTTGCACCGATTGGTTACTTCATTTTGTCCTTAATGCTAGACCTCAAATTCCTAACGAAATTGTTTCTGGGTTACTTTTTATCATTCACAGAGAAATTGTGTCAAGACAGCTACACCAGAAACGTCAAGATGGGAAGGTTATTTGTGGCTACCGTGAACTTTACATTACCATGCATTTTCGATTAATTTCCAAATTTTTGTGAGGTACATATTTATGCAAATAACCAAGAATTCATATATTTTGTGAGAAATGACAGAAACTATATATTGCATAAGTGACAGTAACTATATACAGCGTGTCCACGGATATAGTATCCTATAGGTGAAAAATTTTTAAATATTAATTTAGTGAAAAATGTTATTGTTGATAAAAAGTTTTGCTTGTTCTGAATCCCCATAAAATGAGATAAAATTCAAGTTTTTCAAAACCCGTCTCATTTTATGGCCAGTTTTATGAAAACCTGGAGTCTGACTTTTCGACATTTCTTGACATATTGGCTAATATCTCGGAAACCTTAAGGTTTGCAAGGTTCTAGTCTACGCCATTCCATTTAGAATTGAATTTTCTATAAAAAGAGGAATTTTCCACATCGAAAAACCTTAGATATGGATTTCACAATTTTCAGGTTTTGAAAATGTCCACACCGAAGCTTATAATAATTTGCGAAGACTCATAATTTTCAAAATTCCTCTTTTTATAGAAAATTCAATTCTGAATCGAATGGCTTAGACTAGAACCTAGCAAACCTTAAGGTTCCCGAGATATTAGCCAATATGTGAAGAAATGTCAAAAAGTCAGACTCCAGGTTTTCATAAAACTGGCCATAAAATGTGACGGGTTTTGAAAAACTTGAATTTTATTTCATTTTATGGTGTTTCAGAACATCAAGAATAACATTTTCCACTAAATTAATATTTAAAAATGTATCACCTATAGGATACTCCATCCGTGGACACGCTGTATTGCATGACAATTGACAGATACCTTAAAATTGATAAAACATGTGGAAATCAGTTAAACTAGTATTTCTTATTCCTTTTGAAAAAAAAAGCTTTTAAATAGGGTTAGGGAAAAACCCTACTTTTCGTCCAGTCCGTCTTTTTGAAATTTTGATGGTTTAACGTTCATCTAGAATAACAGCTGATAGATTATTCTTAACAGATAACACCCATTATGGAATAAAGAACAATCAATTAAAATTACAGGCCAGTTTAGCCAAATTAATTAAGCCTTATCCCTTATTCCAACATCATAAGCACCCTTAGAAGTGACGCTTCAGAACCACCAGCTAGAAAACCGAAGATCCTGCAGCCACTCCTCGAGCTTCCCACTCTCCTGCTGGACCCATCAACAACATTGATGGTTTACATACATTTAAGGTTTCCGATGAGTTAACAATTAACAAAATGCATTCGTGCAGTCTTCTTGTTAAGATATTACTTAGCAACAAAAACAACATTTATCACCAACACACCCTTTGTAATATTTTTTGGTACACATAAAGGTGTATTAATAATAGTAAAGTATGTTTTGCTTGTTCTTATACAATGTGTCTACTTAAGTTGGAACCATATGGAAAACTTTTTTATTAGTGGTTTTATGAAAAAAAGTTATTCTTGATAGAAAGTTCTACATGGTCCAAAAGTTGAAATGCAACCATCAGATATCAATTTTTTCAAGCAGTATACGAGGTTTGTCAAAAAATTACTGAATTTTGTGCAATTTTTAACAATTCAGAACAATGTTGTGGAGTAAAGTTGTTTTGAATTAAAAGTTATATTCAAATATGCAATTACAGCCATTTATTATGAAAATTCAGGTTTTGTGATTATTCACCAATAATTCAATATTAAATATTCTAGCTGGATACAATTTATCTCTTATCTGTTAAAAATATGATAACCTCTCTTTTTACTACTGTCTGTCTTTTAATTCGAAACAACTTTACTCCACAACATTGTTCAGAATTGTTGAAAATTGCACAAAATTCAGATATTTTTTGACAAACCTCGTATACTGCTTGAAAAAATTGATATCTGATGGTTGCATTTCAACTTTTGGATCATGCAGAACTTTTTATCAAGAATACCCTTTTTTCATAAAACCACTAACACAAAAGTTTTCCATTATGGTTCCAACTTAAGTAGACACATTGTATATTGGTAGCAAAAAGAATTTAGATAATCTAGCAAAAGAAGTAACCAAATTGAGGTGCAACAGACAGGGCGTTATCTTCTAACACCATTCTATACTTCCCGAGTTTGTACTATCAGGGACAAGTGACACTACTTCGCCTTGACACAAGGCACGACGAGAATATCTCTATCTCTCGCACACTCGTCCTACACGTCTTGGGTTATAATACACTTTTTTTTCTTCTCCCGCAAAACAATCGCTACCGTTTTAAACGCTCGAATAACGCCGAAACGGTCCCACAACACCAACAAATAATATATTATACAAGGGACCGTCGAACACTATGTCTCGCGCAAAAACAACATTATTTCAACAAATCGCCTAACAATAATATTATAATAGTTAAAAAATGTCTTTTCTTACCAACACATTCACACACGGTACATTGTTCGTATTTTTTTTTCATTTCGTTTGTTACTTATTTTTGCCGCTAAATGTTTCACTTCCAGATGTAATTATGAATTAGGGAAATTGAGATTCTTTATGTATTCTTAAATCACAAAATCACAAAAAAAAACACCCAATATAAGAATTTGGTATAATAAACGTCCGAATAAGCAGTTCCAGCTGTCTAAATTATATGTTGCAAAAAATTTAAATATTCTCGATTTCCCTAACCTTTTGTCACAAAATACACCATTTCAACTTACAAAAATTACTTAAAGCTCTTTTTTCCACATTCACACTCAAATTACAGTAAAAAATAATAATAGTAACAGCCACGTTTTCAACTCCGAAGGAACTGTACGCCTTTCGTATTTTTTTTGTTTATTCAATTTTTGTTTGATGTAGTGCAGGTTCATTCAGATTTTCATTGTTTTAACTGTGACTGGCTGGTCGTCGAACATCGGGAATTGAGGTTAGAACATGACACAATATGCTTCATCGTATCATGTCCCGTACGGTTTTTCTTTGGTAAACATCCATATTTTAATAAAAAAAAGAACAGTCTGTGGACGTCAACCGCACTTATTTTTAAATCGTTTTTTTTTGTACTTACACAAACAAACGATTGATTTACAATTTTTAAAAGGTAAAAAGTTCGTTTGAGTTCGCGCAGACTGTTCTAAACGTTTTAATGAGTGTAAAATATAATATGCTGCGTATCGGTTATTGTGTGTAAATAACGGAAATTTCTGTGGCTATAAAATCTAATATATTTTGATTATTTGAGGTAGATTGTAGTTTAATAGGCACGTAGTTCGACGCATACCTTATTCAAGGAGAGAGTTCTCCAAACGTTCCACTATCATAACTATTTCAACTAAATTATGTATATAACTATTCAAACTAACTATTCATAAAAAAAAACTATTGAGAAACAAATAAAGTAATGACAAATAAGAGAAACTCAACGCGTAGCACAACTGGGAACTTCTTCGACGCCTATTCTTATGTTTTATTGTACGAAGTTGAGCGACCAGGTCAACGCTTGAAAACCATACAAGTGGAAGGCATCGAGACACGTTTCTTGTAAAAATAGGGTATGCATTTACAAACCCATGCGTATAGGCAGTGTATGAATGTTGCTCTAGTTAGTACTACTGTTGTGGCTCGGATGAGGTAGCTTCCGATTGACTGACATCTTTCTGTTTTGGCTGGCGCTGTCTACCTTGGGGTGGGGCGACCGATTGAAGAACCATTGCCCGAATACGTCGTTGTGCAGACTGAAACAAATTTTTAATAAAAATTATTTATTTTTAAAATAAAATCTACAACACCCGCAAATTTTAATGAACATAATATAAAATATAGTTAATTTCTCAAACTTATAGCTTTGAATGGTCCAGGTCCACGCAACAATTAGAGTTTTTAATGACAAAACGACAAACGTGTACGATGTTTCTTGTCAAAACATCGAACGTCTGTAATCTGTAGGTAACAAGTTATTATTATTCTATTACTTATATTATCGTCAGAATGACAGAAGTTCCATTTGGTTTGAAGGAGGTTTTTTTAGTGGAGCCTCAATGGGCCCATTGAAAGAAATTCAATTTAATCATAATTCGAAAGTAACCCAATGAATAAATAATTACCCAAAAAATTAAAATTTTTGTTCGACTCCTTCTCTCCCAAAATTAATCTCAAAGTTCGCTTGCTTTTAAACGGGGCGTGACGTCATACCACGGTACGACTGCCGCTGCTCTTTTACAGTCAGAACTTACTTATTTCTGGATATAATATGATCTTCGTTTCCGAGTTATATTGCGATTAGTGAAAATAAAGCAACTTATGAAACGTATGTTCTACCGCAGTGTACAAATTTATCAAAAAATTCCCCCAATAAGCTTGTTATAAGCCTACCTAGTAATAAAAAAGCAAGGAAGGCTTGGCAAGTAGCTATGCGTAGGAGTGAATTTGTATCTGAAAAAGGTCCAAGATATTGCTGCGAAGTTCACTTTTAACGTAAGTTCAAATTGTTTATTTTGCATTAAATGTCTTTGAGTTTGATATAAGATTCACAATAACCCAGTAGTTCTAGATAAATATATAAATAACGTTTTAGGTTGAAGAAGACATAGAAAATTATATGAATCTGAAAACGATGAAAACTGGTAAAATCAAAATGAAACCAAATGGTGTACCCCATATTTTTAACTGTCAACAGAGTAGAACTACATGTCACAGTAGTAAATCAAGAGATTTGTTTTAAAAAAGGGAGCAACATGTAGTCCAGTAACTGAAGACCTGAAAATAGGCAAACCTATCAATATATTTGTCCAATAATTTTTTTCAGTATCTTTGTGGCGTTTCAATAAAAAGTTTATTTATTTATTTGCATTTTTCAGTCGTTTTCGGAGTTCTCACAAATCTTGTAAACAGGCGAAAATAAAGAACTAATGTTCAATTATTTTGTTATTAAATGCACACCATTTGAAAGCTTACTATGTCTACTCTCTGAACCAATATTTTTATTCGGAATACAATACACTCATTTTCCAGGGACCAGGAAAATTTGAAAGATTTGTGAGAACTCCGAAAACGACTGAAAAATGCAAATAAATAAATAAACTTTTTATTGAAACGCCACAAAGATACTGAAAAAAAATTTCTAGGAACATTCAGGTCCTCCCCAGACCCCATTTGAAAAAACAAGGGATAATAAACCATTTAAAATAAATAAAATGTCAATGATTTAATGGAAGAGGCCAAAATATTGGGGAAAAATAACATTGGCCACTTTTTGCAATGTCCTCGACGGGCGAGAACGGGGTTTAAGGTACACATATTGATACCTACGGATATTCCCATTACAATGAACTTTAAATCATCGAAAAATATTAATTTTTGACCGAGTTATGGAAGAATTTGTCCGCCGGTTTACAAGTTAATTTTATAGACGGTAGCATTTATAGAGATAGTGCAGCCGCGTAAGCGAGGAGACGTTTGGATGCGATTATCTCGAAAACTATTGCATCCTGGAAAAAAAATGATAGGGACCATTTTTGTAGATAATTTAACGACCTTCACTTTTTACCTGAACAAAAATTTTCCAAATTGCATAAATATTTCGGGAGATAATGGCGGGAAACCGTTTTTTGGGGGGCGTTAGGGGCCATTTTGGGCCCTTAGCTAAGGGGCAATCTTGGAGAACTTTTTCTCCCTTTGTACCTGTCAAGACCTACAAATCAAGCCAAAAAAAATTATTGGACAAATATATTGATAGGTTTGCCCCTTCAGTTACTGGACTAATGTTTTAATTCAGAGTTCTATTACTGGAAATTTTGAGTGCTGAAATAGTTCAAGAGAAACCAGAAGAGTTGTCTGCCCCAAATAAAACTGTAGATGTTGGTGCCCAGGTTAATTTAGGACCTACTGTAAGATCTAAGGCCACACAGTGCACAACATCTGATTTGAAATGTGTAGGCAAGAGAAAAAAAAAACTTCATCTTTGGAAGCACTGAGTAAAAAGAAAATGCGACCTAGTTTAACATTTCATCATCCGTAAGTTCTTGAACTGATTCAGATATTTGGATTGAACCCTCTTCGTCGGAAGTACCTCTGTAATGTGTGTATCCTACTATGGATACTTGGTGCATTAGGAATGTGGAAGGGCCTCTGACTAGGTGGTGTTGCCGGTCACTTGGTGTGTCATCTCACAGGAATAAAACAACTACTGGAATCACCGGGACAAGTTCTCTTTATTACCTCCCTTTACTATGTTACATTAACTCACTTATAACTAGTACTAATTAGGATCTTAATTAAAAAGGGTTACGATAAATAAACTACATTTAGAATACTTTAAATCAATCAGACTGAATAAGAATGAATTGACTTAATTAATAATAATGAATGACTAAATAAGAATGAATATTAAAGTACTTTCGTTTGATATATTTATACTACGAGTCAAGTTCACCGTTACGTAAACATATACACTTCTGTTTACTTTTGACTTCGGACTCTGAACTTGACATCCTACGTGCGACCTTTCTGTTTTTATATATGTAAACGATTCATGCTATCTCGACGTTAGCTTCAAGGGAATTTATGTCTTTAATCATAATAATATAATTTAAATAATTAATAAATAATATTTCGGCCAAAAGGCATCACACCTTCCCCTTTTACAAAAAGACTAAATTCCGTTGAGCTTCCTTCCCCTAATAAAAGAAATTTACAATTACCCTAAAAATAGATGATTATTAAATAATGTCATTAACCTATGGTAACATATATTTATAATCTAATGTACGTCCATTGTCTTTAAAAATTGTTTACGATAACTGTGTTTGTTTATGTTCACCTAATGTTTTATTATCCGAATTTATTTACTATCACTAATTGTTTGTTATAACACTATTCTTTATTGTTTGTAAACACACTCGCACTCCGATACCATTTACATTTTTTAATTCATTTTACAATAAGGATGGATTCTGTTTTTGTGTATTTCTTTTATCACACCTGATTCTAATTTGACTTTACAGTTAACTTCACTCACCTCTGTGACTGTAAATGGACCTATATATTGAGATTCAAATTTGGTTCTATTTTCCCTCTTTACTAAAACTGAATCCCCTATTTTAAAATCAACTGGATTAGCTACCTTACTATTTTGACTTTGTCTACTAAGTTTATACTTGGTTAAGTATTTCTCTGCTCTCTGATGAGCTACTTGCAGTTTATATTTTAACTCATTCTGATATTCATCAATATTATAGCATGGCTCAACGTCGTTCGTGAGATTCTCGGGTAAGTTAGCACGTCTCCCGAACAATAATTCAAATGGCGTATAACCATGATAAGAGCTTGGAGTCGTATTATAACAATAAGCAAATAATTTGCACCATTCATCCCAGTCATCCTTACTTTCATTTATAAAATGTCTCACATACTCATTAAGCGTTCTATGTAATTTCTCACAACCTCCTATAGATTGATGATGATATGCTGTCGAATAGTTATGACTAATATTTAACATTTTGGTTAAAGCATTGAATATTTCATTTTTATATTCTGTACCCAAATCTGTCCTAATCTGTTTCATCAGACCGTAATTTGGTATGAAATTTTCAAAAATTCCACGAGCTATCGTGTTCGCTTCTTTGTTTTTAACTGGAATTATTACTGCATATTTCGTTAATTCACATAACATTGTGATGCAATAACGGTTACCATTTTCACTTTGTGGAAAAGGACCGACCGTATCTATATATGTTATATCCCATGGTTTTGCTGCTGTATCCGTTAATACAAATTCTTCTTTGTGATTATTTTTCGCTTTATTGACTTGGCACTTGTGACATTGCTTAATATATTTTCTCACATCTTTCTCCATGTTTTTCCATCTAAAATTCGCTCTTAATTTTTTCAATAGCCTGTTATTTCCTACATGACCTCCAAATAAAGGATCATTATGATAAGTTTCTAAAATCTGTTGCTTTTCTTTTTCTTCTTCCACCATCTTAGGTATATCGCAAATACATATTTGTACGTTTTTTAACGTATTGTTTCCTTTTTCCATAAACTCTTTTATAGTGCACTGTGTGAAAATAATATCATTCATATAAATTTTCATCCTTTTTATTCCATTTTTTACCGCTAGCTTATCAAGCTGAACTAACGTTTGACCTAAATCAAAGTTAATTATATCGGTATTAAATAAGGCTTGGCTAAATTTCATCCTGTTTTTGATCCGTATGTTCATCCTTAACGAAACACGGTTATTTTCAAATTGCAGAATTGGTAATTTATGCGCCTCTAGATTATTCAGTACTTTATATACTGCTGGCTTGCGAATATCTTTCTTTATTTCTGTGGAAACTGTTTTATCTTCTCTTGTAGGCTGAGCTTTATTCTGACGAGTTTTTGACCTCGTTATTGCTAAAACGTGAGCATTGTCAATGTACAAGTCTTTTAATTCATTTACGGATATCCTTGAAATGCTGTCCGCATAATTTGAATTTCCTTTCAAATATTGTATTTCGAAGTTGTATTCTTCTAGGTCTAGTCTAATTCTTGTAAGTTTCGAAGTTGGTTCTGTCATCGAAAAAAGATGTGTTAACGGCTTATGATCCGTTTTCACAATAAAATGTGGAGAGCCATATAAATAACACTTAAAATGATTAATTCCCCAATGGATAGCTAACAATTCTTTCATGATTATAGGTTTATTTAATTCGCTTTTCTTAAAACTTCGCGATGCATAAGCTATAGGTAGATCTATACCTTCGTATTCCTGGCTAAGTATTGCAGAACACGCAATATTTGAAGCATCTGTTGTCAATATAAATTTTTTATTGAAATCTGGATATTTCAGAATAGGCGGCTGAATTAATGCCGATTTTAGTATTTGGAATGATTTTTCGCAGTCTTCTGACCACTCGAATTTTACATTTTTCCTAGATAATTTATTGAGAGGTATGCATATTTCAGCGAAATTGGGAATGAAACGTCTGTAATAGTTACAGAATGCTACGAATCTTTTAGATTCTTCTGAATTTTTGGGAACTGGATACTGCTCAATGACTGAATATTTTGCCTTGTCGGGTAGAACCCCTTCACTAGACAAATTGTGTCCTAAATATGTTACTTCTCGTCTGAAGAATTGACATTTTTGTGGATTTAATTTAAGGCTGAATTTCCGACATGTGCTAAACACCCTTTCGAGATTACTTAGATGATGATTTTCTGACATCCCTATTACAACTATATCATCCATATAAAGAAATGCTTTTTCTGGAGTTAATCCTGAAAATGCTATGGACATCATCCTTGAAAAACTATTTGGACTTATATTTAAACCAAATGGTAATCTTGTATACTGAAAGGAACCTTTTTCTGTGCTAAAAGATGTATATTTCCTTGAAGACGGTTCTAAGGGAATTTGATGAAAACCTGACATAAGATCTATGACTGAAAACCATTTCGACCTCCCTAGCTGATCTAAGATCGAATCTATTCTAGGTAATGGAAATTTATCTGTGACTATTTTCTTATTTAATTGCCTGAAATCTATGCAAAGTCTCCAAGATTTCTCTCCATTGATTGCCTTCTTGGGAACAAGTAAAACTGGACTGTTATAATCTGAGATTGAAGATTCAATTATACCTTGATCTAATAACTTTTGGACCTGATCGTTAAGTTCTGAAGATTGAGAATGTGGCGTGCGATAATTTTTAATATATACTGGAGTATCATCCTTTACCAATAGCTTTTGCTCATAAAAATTATTATGCGTTAAAATGTCATTTTTTAAAGCAAAAATATCTGAAAAATTCTCACAAAGATTTATTAGCTTATCCCTAACGTATTCTGGTACCTCTAAATTCAATGTTTTTCTTAATTCTTTCATCCTATTCTTACTTTCATTCGTCACAGCATATACATGAAATAAATTTAAATCCAATATTTTAATGTTATTTGTATTTATCGACTTGCTTTCATAATTTGTATTTAAAATTCTGACATAAGGATTAGTTTTTGATATAATAGATCTTGCTATAAATATTCCTGGTAATAATTCTTGTTGCTCGACAACTTTATCCTGTCTTAAATTTTTGAAACTTTCTACCAACCGATAGACTTCACATCTAGGCGGTATTGCTATAGTATCGTATTCAGGATTATCAAAAATTTCTAATGTTACTCTATTCCTGGATTTGCAATCTATGTATAATTTTAATTCTGAATAATCTAAAATACAATTATAATTTCTTATGAAATCCCTACCTAGAATTCCATTCGTAGGTATAGGAAATTCCTCTTTCACTACATGAAAACAATGTCTAAATGCTACACCCTTAATAAAAAGAAAAGTTTCTATTGTACCCAAAGTTTTAATTTCTCCCTGAGTTATTCCTTTAATGTTTAAGATTTGTGTTGTTTTTATTAAGTGATGTGGAAAATTATCTGAAATTTTTAATAACGATATATCTGCACCTGTATCTAATATAAAAGTATCTATATTATCCGATATGTCAGTTTTAATTTGCACAAAGTTTGAAAGAGTTAAATCAAAGTTATAAATATAACGATTATTGTTAAGCAAGTTGTTTAAAATTTTGGATTTTTCACCTTTCTTTTTCAAAACCCCAATTCTTTTTGTTCGTCTTCCTCTCTACTTTCTTCACTTTCACACATTCTTACATTCCTATAATTATTGTTGAACCTATTGGTAGGTCTTTCTCTATACTC
>CAJUYH010006623.1:0-19645 GCA_910591685.1 Galerucella tenella | reverse complement strand
TTAGCTATATTAATTATTGATTACTAAAATGTGATTAACTCTAAAACCGTTGAGATTTGAGGATACTAACAGATATACCTTTTTTTGGTGTAATGATGTAGCTGTAACTATTTTTTACAAAAGTAGCGCTAATGTGAAAGGCAAAAAAGTTTTGCGTACATTTATGCCGCATACGTGACGTATGTGGCGCCCTCTACAAAATACATCAAAATAAATACAAAACTAAGATTTCTCATATAAAAAAAAACCACATATACTTCAGAAAGCGTTAAAGTTATTGTAAAAAACGAAAATTAAAATTTCATGTTTAACTCTCTCTTAATTTCCACATTTTATTAAGGCTAGTTGATTTAAATTGCAATATTTTGAATTGAAGATTGTACTGTACTTCTATGTACAATTACTCAAGGACCACCCTGTATATATAGTCATGAAATAAAATACATTCTCTCTGCAAAATTTGGGAACATTAGTAAATGCTCTTCAAAATGTTAACCTATCTAAGGGAAAAACTATATTAAGATCATATTTACTAGATGGAAAATGTATTTATTTTATTTTTTTGTTACTAACTCTCTTGTAAATTCAAAATTTTTGTATATTATCCCACACTAACCTTACTGTAAACATTGTTTTCTATGAGCAATGAAATTCGTCAAAACATGCTTAAAATCACTTGTAACCTGTGCTCAAAATTCATAACGCCATTTTTGTTTGCTTCATTGTTTGAAGGTATTCAATCAGCGATATTAATTGTGTTATTTGACTAATCGATTGTGCGTTGTGGTAATATTAACTATAAAAATATAGAAGTATAGATTATTATTCTTATAAAATGAATAAACATCACGGCGGAGTGTATTGTTCATATAGAGACTGTCCAAATAAATTTTATTCGGAAAGAAAAATAAAGTTCTTTCGATTTCCAAGGGATGAGAGTATATGATTTAATATCCCGGCCTATGATAAAAGAAATTTTAAAGTTTTTGATATTAACTTTGGTGCTACAAATTATTATCAAAATTCTTCCTTGCATAGGTGTTTATTGTATTCCCTTTGATAATAAATAAATTAAGAATTATTTGTACTTTGAAATTTGGTTGATTTTTGTAATTATTTGTGTTTCCTAAAAATGTATTTATTAATTAATTTCCCAAGTGTAATGACTATTTATAACAAATCAAAGGAATGTACATATAGGTATTTAATAAATACATAAATATATATTCAATTATGATTATTGTTTTAATTGGCGCAGTTTTAAAGATTTAGTGGAAACTTCCAAAAAAAACTAGATCCGGCGCTAGAAATTGTTATTGTCCCCGAGTCAACAGTGCAATTTGGTAAGAAATTCAGAAAATATTTTAAACTACCGAGTTAAAGGTCCAAGGTCATTGACGACGGAGCTGAAAATCGTTTGATGTTTTACCGGGATTTGTATCTGTTCTCTTTATAATCTGTGACCATACTCCAAAAGCCTTATGTTATATAAATTGTGTGCGTATTCAATAGATGGAGCTGTCTTTCTATTTCAAACTTTCCGTTGGTGCTGGAGTCAAATCCACATTTCGAGTATTTCATATACATGGAATAAAAAACGTGTTGCTTAGTTTCTTGCATTTAATAATTTAAATGGAGTTTTGCTTGGTCTGTTCATACTTTTTCAATCGTTCCTCATATCGCTCTGCCTATTAATTTCAATTATTGGTAGAATATTGCCACGAAGTAAATGTTGGATTTTACTGATTTGCAAATCTTCAAAAACTCTCTTCCAATCACTTTCAAATTTTGATATGTATGGCTATTCCTGTCTTCAAAGTCTTTAAACTGTTACCTATCTTTATTAAACAATATTTTGATAGCTTAGGTGAATTGTCCGTACAATATTAATTTTTCAATACTGATGACGTATGGGGTTGTAGGTAATTTTGGCCCAATTGGCTGTTTTTTTTAAATAATTTTATAAGCTTTTTGTTTTCATTAGAATAATTTTCAGAACCCAAAGTTATATTAGTTTTAATGTGAGATCAATATTTTTCCTTCCATTGTTTCTAATGGTTTCGTATCATGCTGTTTAAGGAAAAGATGAGCCGTCTATCCCTAGTTACCCTATTTTCTGTTTTAAAATACAATTATTTGGGGCGACCTTTTCAGGATACTTCTTATGTGTAGTCTGTTTGATTTGTTTTTTTTTCAATATACCCACCATCGATGGAAATTGTGCCTTTTTGTTTGGAAATCGTCAAATCTCTTAACAAAAAAATTAGAAAAGTCTGTAATCTGTCGTAAGCCATGAAACATTGATTCAAGAAAGGCTATAATAAATATATATATAATCCATTTCACCAAAAAGGCACGAATTTCCGTCAACTCTTGTAATTTGATTCAATGGTAAAATGATGAAAATAAAAACGCTGAACAGTTTTTCAACCAATTCTAATAGTAGCGTATATTTTTTGTAAAATGATCCAACTAATAGAATACAGTAATTATTATCGCGATAAACTCCAATATCTTGTGAATCCTCATAGATATTTAAACAAAATCTTGACCGATTGTGATGAGCTCTCATATCCCATATTTTAAAACTAGGCGCCATTGTACAGCGTCTTTTATAACGTCGTGCCTTATCAAAGGTACAATTTTTTAAATGGGACACCCTGTATTCTACTTGATTGTGCTATTGTTATTATATATGGTTGAAATAGGTTATACAGTGTATTCAAAAAGTTCTCACCACTTATTCATGAAAATCATAATGAATTTAACACACTTCAAACTGCGCAACATAAAATTAATTTTTCACACCCATACAGCTGCGATGATCGTCTAATATCATAATTCACTAATACCTGCTAACATAAACGTTTATACGTCCATGCCTGCTAACTTATCTAAGAAACTGTATACAGGGCGAGGATAAAGTCGAGTACATTGGTTCCATAATGTTTTCCAATGGATCACATCCACATCGCTTAGTGGATGTTGATTGAGTATTTCCTATACCCTTACTGGAAAATCTGTGATATTCCAATTTCCGAAAAAAGTGGGCGGTGCTATGACATACCAAACTCTAACATTATCTGTCTCACACCATACGTCTGTGATGTTCGTTTAACAATTCTATTAAATGAATCACTTCGAACTTTATATCGGTGAATAAATAGTATATTGTGCAACAAGAGGGGAAAGCACTTTCCCCACATGTTGCACACTATACTTTTTCTACAACTGCACAAATTTAAAAAATACAAATAAAGTAACTTGATATTCATTTTTATGGTTAGTGGAACAAAAATAACACTAAAGTATCCTATCTCTAAACTGTTAAATAATGTTATTCAAAATAGTTGATGGTGAAATTTGTACAATTTCGGAACGTCATTTCTTTTCATTAAATTCTCTGTTATTTGAAACTACCTTTTCGAATTTAAAAACTTCTAATATAATCTGATAGTTTTGTGACAACTAAGCAGGTGTTCAAAGATTATAGTAGGATACTGAGTTTTTGTCAATTTTATTTGATTCTCCATATAAATGTATGTGACGTGAGCAAAGTGCCGTGAGAAATAACATATCTCACACTATGAGCAATATTTGGTTTTGAAATTAAGGAAGCTATGAGAAATACGTCACTTTTCATAGCAGTTGTAGAAAAAGTTATTTTACGATACATCGAAATTTAGAAAGTATGAATATGTGATCATTGTGATATTTCAATTTTATGATTAAAAATTGTATTCACAATAAAACAATCAATAAAAATCAGATAATAAAATTTATTCATAACAATTAACGTGTGTGCTACCCTCCTTTCTCCCTTTACTGGAGTTGGGGTGGTTTCCTGAAAAAAGATATTAATGGGACGTACCCGGTTTCTCAACAGAGAGGGGTCGTACATGTCATGCATACAAGTGAAGCTAATAGTGAAACTAAGGTGCTTCATTTTACTTTTGTGATTGATATTCATAGCTTCGTTTAATATACAACAAATTTAAAAATACCATTGGTCAGCATGGTTATTCAAAATTTAGAAGGTTAACCTAATAACTATCTGTATAGTTCATTGAACTTGACTTAATAGTTCAAAGGGCGTTTGAAGTCTTATAATGGGTCAGAAAATGTAAACATAACCAAATAAATCTCAAGTAGAGTGCCACTCAAAAAAAGTATCTTTGATCCGGCACGGTGTTCCGGAACACGCTTTACAATTGCGACTAATTTTAAAATATGAACCTATAAGCTAAATACAATCGGTCAAAGTTTCATTCAAATATCTTTGACGATTTACAAGATAATGGACTTTATCGCACTAATGAATCACCCTGAATATACAATATATTACTTTTGGGTTGAGACGTCCCTAAATGTGAAATTTTGTTTTAAAATTTCCACAAAAAAGCCACCAATTAGTGACGGTAAAATACTCATTGCAGAAATACTGTCATACTGCCGCGTACGTCGGTCATGACTTTTCATGAAATTTTCTCAAGCGAAAAATTTACAATCAAAAGTCAACTTTTCAACACAACAAAGCATTTTCGTTCTTTGATTCTTAAAATGACCAAACAGCTGAATAGCTGGTACAAAGAACTTGTCGCTTCATTAGTTAATTTTTTTGAACAAGAAAGAAATAATAATTGCCCTTTTTACCCATAAATGCTGCAAGAGGTGATATGTGAATAAAATATCAATGCTTCAATTTACAAAAATTTGTTGTACTTAAGCGCCTTTAAAAATCAGTGTAAGAACAGTAAGCAACACTTGTCAAACAGAAAGAAGAAGTGAAGAGTTAGAGTCTCCTCCGTTATTGTTAATTTCCATTTTTTCGAACAATCTAATAATGCTGCAAATTTTCACAAATATGACGTGAACGCAACTTTATTTGGCTTTTACTATAAATTCCATTTTTTTATGGGAAAAGATTTTGAGCAAATAAAGCAAGTCAATGTGTGAAAGTATCTCTCAGCATTATTTTTTTTTCTCAACTTTTTGATAGTGCGTCTGCAAATTCAATCAAATACGGTCAAAAATATGGTGTGAAATTCATCACTAGCGGTTAAATAAAATTTGAATCACGTTAATTGTTTAGTACTATATTATGTGTAGGTACAGTTACGTGTTTCTTAAGACTAATATATTTATGATGATACACAGCCATATGGCGCAGCCGTTCAATTCTGTGGTACCGTTTAATCAAGAAGTCAAAATAGTTTATGGGTTTATGAATATTAATAAAATGATTAATAGAATTCAATGACTAGGTATACGATGTAGGTTAATGAAAACAGTACTCTTCGAAGTTGATTTTTAATTCAAAAGAATATCTAAAACGAGTTTATGTGTTGTCATGTCATAATATCACTTTTTAATGTCCTATTTTTATACTCGTACTTGGAATCAGGGAATATTCACAAGAAGGGGGTGCATTTGCACGCGGGCGGCCGACACCCTAGGATGAGCGCTGTTTGAAATGTACTTTGGTGGTGTTCTTTGAGATGAATTTGCTGCAGCATATTATTTAGTAAAATATTCTTAGGACAAAAACCTTCATGCACGTGAAAATAGAAGATTCGTAATGTGACAAGCGCCTGTTTTTCTGTAAATATCTTGATATTGTAAAGATGATTAATGATTAATGAAGAATTATTGAATGAACAAGTGCCGTGTTCCGTTCAGGCACCAATGCGATTTGACCAGAGGCGTAACATTATCTTAGAAATAAGTAACATTCTATTAAATGTGAAGTTTTTATTCAAATATGATGTTGATAATAATAAAAAGAGGAAAATGTTTCATTTCCAGACAAATGACAGAATTAATGATAAAATTGTTACAAAATAATATAATAATAAAGTATAATTGTAATTAGGCTTCCTGGAAAGATTTGGGAGGGTACATATGTTTTGTATCAAGTATTGACAACAACGTCAAACGTACGTCCTATTATTTATGAAGATGAGTATTCACTGTTCAGAATATAAATAGAACAAAATATTATTATTCCTAGAAAACATTGTATTGCGAATTGTATGTCTGACATCCAGTATTCGTACCTTGTAAAACCGCTAGCTGGAGGAAAAACATGTTTGGAGTAAAGTAAATCCATTATAGATCTGACGCCTTTGGAGTGATCGTGTTATCCACCACTGTTCAACCTATTTCTCGTCGATTTTTGTATATAAAGCATGAAAATAAAAACTGCACTCACAATCGCTATATTTCGTAACATTTTTGCCGCCTCATATAACAACTGGAGCAGATTTTAACGTGCAAATGAAATGCCATAAACGTTTTCGCGAACGAATGTGTGTGAATCGTTCGAGTGCACAAATTTGTTTTTTTTTAATAAGAGTGATCGTCTATTCTCCATACAATATTTTGTAAATAATAAATTTCCATGAACAACTTTTGTATTTTTATTCACCTTAGAACGAATTGAATGAATGAATTTGCTTAATTTTTGTAAAAAGCCCAAACATTATTGATCCCGTTTGGTAGATAATTTTTTTGTAAATACTGAATTAAACTCAAAAATTGACCTATTTTGGATATGTTCCTATTATTACCTACTATTTATTTAAGGGGCATCTACCAAATTCGACCTTGCACAATTATGCTTTGTATATTTTTTTGTTTCCCTACGTCCTCACGTTTAAGTTCACATAACGAAAATTTTATTAGAAATATGAAAGCTCCGCAACATGTAGGTAGCCAAGCGGTCCAAGCGGATTTTGGTTCACGTACTTACTCTATAAGCTTCGTCAGTACTGAACTGGGAGACCGGCGAGCGTTGTATCAACAATGGAACGGCACGCGACTACCGAATCAGAGAGACAATGTCAGTCATAGAAGGATAGAAAAGCGAGCGATGGATTTTTATCCGATATTTTAGTGGTAGCAACCGAATTTCAATGAGGAATTGAACGGTCATAAGTAATTTGAGGATTCTGAGATTTTTATAAAGTATCCACAAAGCTTCAAATTAGACTTCTTATCAATTAGTTTTTCCATTTATTCCATATTTAATTGTTTACAAGGGCTCAAACTTTGAAATCCCTCATGATTCGTATTTTTTTCAACAAAATCTGGTTAGCATTTCAAAGTTTTCATTCGATGAGAACTCTAAGTTCAACATTAATCTACATGATATATTTTTTCCTTAATTTTCAATACATCCATTACCTCAAAATTCTTTGCCAAAAATACTTCGATATTTTGTCAAATCGCTGCCGATAGATTCCCCTTAATAATGAATTTTTGTGTTATGCCATGGAAGCAGGATTGTACAGGATGATTTATTAGCGTGAAAAATCTCAGCAGGTCTGTTATCATGGAAGATACTAAAGAAAGTTTATCTTAAAATTGTAGACAACTTTAAGCTCTATATTTAACAATTAGTTACGATGTCACAGGGTGCCGCAGGTGGCATATTAAGGTTATGTTTTTTCAAATGAAACACTCCATGTGTTACAAAAATCTGCTCCACTTTTCCATAACAGGATATGAGCTGTAATTTGTTATACAAGGTATTTTAAAAGTTAGCCAATACAGAATTTCTCAATTTTTTTTTGAATATTATCATTAACTTGCGTCTAAAAAACCTAATACCCAAGGCTTTATTTTAAAATCAATATTAACTTGGAAAACATAGCTCGAAGCTTCGTGTTATTTGAAATCCCCAGCTGTATGCTCGTATATCGATCGCCGGCCACAACAGTGATACCAATTCGTGGAATTTTTGAAGTTTGCTAGGGACACATTTCGATGGATCTTTTAAACTGCATAATAAAATAATTATGGACATTTTTATCCAATCACCAATGTCTTCAAGTGTGATATTCGGAATAATTTACATCAAAATAATCAAACATTTCTCATTTATTCTGTGCCACAAAATCTGTTGAATCCACGCACATATTTTAAATTTTGTATTCCTATTTACTGAAAGTTTATTTAAATATTAAATACTGTTATATTTGTGATTGTATAAAAAGGCTCTCCAATATAATTTAAATTTAATTAATTTTGATTCAATGCATTGAATTTATGCTGTGTGGAGCAGCCAAATGGAATAAATTCGATAACATGTTGGGAAAAATTCTAGGACACGTCGATTTGTATTTTTTAATGATCATTTTTTCCAAAATAATAATTATCTAGGTCATTTGACAATGGCCAATACCAACTTTCTTATTTTTAATACAACCCCCGGTAAATTATTCATTTTTTGAATTCTCCAGAAAATTCTGGACATAATTTATCTACAATACGTAACATATACTTACCTCCAACTGCTTCGAGAATAATAAGTGCTTTCAGATTTATCACAAAAATTGATAATCGCATTATTTTCGTATAATTGTAAATAATGTAATAAATCTTAGTATTGAACTATTACCAAATATTTATGAAAAACGTTTAAAAATTGTATACCTTCAGATTATTTTATAATCTAAGACCCGTTTTACACGTACGAGAATTATTGCGAAAATTTTCGGAGTAAAAATATAGGACGTGTTCTATAGTTTTATGACAATAAACTAGAAAGTGCGCGAAAATAAAAATAAATGAATAAATTAAAACAATTATTGCGTCATGTGTGTATTTGTGTTTTATTGTGATGATAGTCTCCATGGTTTGAATTTTGAGAACAAAAATGCCAGCAAAGAACGGAAAAAGATGTTGGAATCCTCAACCATTAATTCCTTATTCAGGAGAGCCTAAGTACCTATACTTTCTCTTCTTTGGAGTAAATTTTTTGATCATTGAGATCTTTGTTTTTTGCGTTTTATTAATAATAAATAACAGATAACTGCTGCAGCACCTAACAGCAATTTTTTTTGTCTTGCAGGCATAACTGCAAATGTCAATTAATATAACACCAAAATAACCAAACCACTCTGACCAAACCACTCTGACCAAACTAAATTTTTTAATCTTAAATAAACGGTTTGAAAACATGTGATTAGTAAGTCTTGGGGCAAATGTGTTGTACACGTTTGTAAATGAAGACATTCATTAATTCAACTGTCTTAGATAGATATATAGATAGATAATTTATTAGTCTTTACCATCATACACATATGACATAAGACAAGTCAGACACAGTATAAGACTATAGTTGAAACAATTAAAATTAAAATTACAATTAAAATGTTTACAGACAACAGCATATAACAAACATTTGGTAGAAACAAGAATATAAATGAAATAAAAAGTTACATTTTCTAAGTTTTAAATACAAAAAGATCCAACATTAGGTGAGGAATGTTACGCCACCTACCAAATTCATCTAGCGAGTAAAAACAATATTGTAATATTTGTAAGACTAGTTTTGAATTTCTTGAGATGGTTTATTTGTTTGAAATCATCTGGTAACCGATTGAAAAATTCACCCCCGGCAATGTTGGCGACTTTTTTAATTGAGAACGACTAAATTTGTTCAAGTGAATATCACTCTTAGATCTCGTATCGTGATTATGTATGTCATTATTTTTCTGAAGGTTGTTTTTGTTGATAAAGGTATAAATTAGAAGTTTGTAGAGATATATGCCTGTGAATGTCAGGATGTTATTGCTTTTGAAGGTGCTCCTACAGGACTCCTTGTAGTCTAAGCCAAAGATCAAACGAATAAACCTCTTTTGGAGAATAAATACTCGCCCAATGTTGCTTGCACATTTACATTGCAGCTGATTGCAGAATATATCAGTGCATAATACAGATTCAGTAAATAATCTTGATATTAATTAGATTTTAAACGGTTAAAAGCAAAATATAATTTGTTTAATTTTTTATATAAACAGTCAATGTGATTTTAAAAATTTAATTTGGAATCTAATTCCATTCCTAGAAATTTTGTGTTTTCAGAAGTGTTGATCGTGCAATTATTAAAATCAAAAACAAGGGCATTGCCTTCCTTGAGTGGGGATGTAAATTGAATAAAAACGGGTTTTCTCTCATTTATAACAAGGTGATTTTTTTGACACCAAGAGGTGAACTCTTTCATGATTTTTCTTATTTTTTTAAGTAGCTCATCCAAGCTATCGGCAGTAATTATAATTGAGGTGTCATCTGCATATAAAAACACGTCCGTGGGATATGTATAAGGGTAGGTCGTTTATGTAAAGAAGAAACAAAAGTGGTCCTAGGATACCACCCTGGGGGTACCAATAGAGGTGCTAAATTCATCTGACAATTCATCTTCGATCTGCACACTGAGTGTTCTGCCAGACATGTAGGAATTAATCCACGATTGGATTGGACCTCGAATGCCCATAGCTTCTATTTTTAGGTATAAGTAGTGGGGATTGATAGTGTCAAATGCACGAGTCAGATCAAAAAATATACCTGCTACATATTTGCTTTTGTCGATGTTTTCATGTATATATTGTACCAGTTCAGTTGATGCACTTTCTATTGAATAATTTTCTCGAAATCCATGTTGTGATGGGGTTATAATTTTATTTTGATCTAGGTAACCAATTAGCTGATTGTATACCGTTTTCTCAATTATTTTAGAGAACGAGCCAAGCAAAGAAATCATTCTATAGTTTTCGACATATTTGGGGTCATTTTTTTTAGTACGATTTAGCTCCTTTTGAGTTTAGTAGGGAATTTCCCTTGCACCACAGATATATTTATTATATGGGCTAGTTGATAAGATATGGTATCTGCGCATTCTTTCAATACCAAACAGGGGATTCCATCAAGTCCTGTCGAATATTTTTTATTAAGATTTAAAATAAAAAACATAGAATTTGGATTATGCATCCTAGATGTCGTACAAAAACCGTCAGTAAAGTTACATTCACTAATCATATCACGAACAGACGTTGCAAAATAATCAGCAAAACGATTGGTAATTTCATTTTTATTTGTGAAGTTTTTTTTTCATTGGATATTTTCATGTTAAGTGATTTTTTGAATTTTTTGTAATTTTCTGTTAGGGCAGGATCATTGACTCGGTGCCTTAACCAGTTCAGATTTTTAAGTTGTTCAAGTTCTGAGATAAGTTGTGGTGAAAAAGGAACTTTGTTTGTTTTTTGAACTTGCTTAAATATTTTTCGTTTTGGAAATGCTACATCAAAACACCATTGAAAATATGACATAAATATGTTAAAGGCAGTGTCAATATCTGACTCCTGACTCTGTTCAAGATCAGACCTCACATAAATATTTTTAAATTTTTAAATTCATATAGGGTATTGGTGTTAAACTTTCGTGCTAATATGTAGGTATTTACCTCATTGTTGATCAAGTCTTACATTGTCCACGTAATAACTTGTGCATGATGATCTGAGACACCTAGACTGGTGACCTTACCAATAACATTTCCAATATTACCAACAATGTAGTCAAGTCCACTGGATGTTATTGTATTCCCATATTTTGCACGACGTGTTGGTTCATTGTGCGACAAAGTAAGATCAAACATTTCAAAAATATCAAACAGTCGTTCTTTATAATGATTTGTTCCAATAAAGTTAATATTGAAGTCTCCACATACAATGACGAATAGATATTTAGTTGTTACACAAATCAAAGTACTTACCAGTTTATCCAGGAATATTTGTGTATTAGAGTTAGCAGAGGAACTATGATATGATTTTTTACCTCGATTGCTCAAAGTGAATCTCCAAAAACAATCTCGCTGCGCAGGCGTATGACATAAATTGTTATGAAATTTTCAGTGGTAAAAATATTATGTGTCAAACAGTCAGGCATAGGAATATTTTCAAAATTCATATCAAAATTATCAATATTATTTTCGGAGTGAATTTCGCAATAATTCTCGTACGTGTAAAACGATTCTAACCCTGAATACGTTTGTGACAATTGTTACTTAGAATCGATTAGATATCTACAATTATTATTTGATACAAATTAAGTGCATAACGGATATTAAAATTATTATCTTGATAAACAGAACTTGTTATCGAACATTTTGCCGATAATTTATAGGTCTGTTTCAACCGCAATCGGAAACTGTCAGAAACGATCAAAAAATAACTGGTCATAGCAAACGAGTTTATTTTCGCGTAATTCCTATCACTGATTGCAATGGTCTGATCGCTTCTGACAGTTTCTGATTGCTTCTTGAGCAGACCTATTACTAAACGTTGGTTAATTTTAACAGCTTGTCCAATAGATATGTAGTTACACGAAATTGTTTGGTATTCTATGGAGTAAATACCACAATGGTTTTCTACTGGCAAATCTCCAATGATAAAATACAGCTTTAAATGATGACAATGTCAAATTTATTAATCGAGTGTACCTTCGTCTTGGGTTGGGAATTAGTCATTTCATGTGGATTTAATATAGGGTAATAAAATTGTCCTACAAGAAAATAAGTTCATGGATTATTGAATGAACAGGTGAGTGTTAAATTTCCTTTACCATACTTTATATTTTATTTTGATGGAAACAGTATTGTTTTTCCGATTGCTGTTTATTTCTCAATAAGTGTAGTTTTTTTTGTGAACCTTCAACAAACATCTGGTAAACTATTATATACCAAATTACTACTATCCATAGAAAAATGAAAATATATCAAACACTAACGAGTTTAGGTATAAGAAATGCTTAATTAAAATAAAAGTGTGATGATAGTACTCCTAGACAATGATAAAATAATGTACTTGAGTTTTGACTCACCATGTATTTGATTCAATGGATATTTGAAAAATCATTCCTGTTTGAAATTTTTGATAGTGATTGAAAATCCTCGGCTTCAATAGATTATCATAAACAGTTCATATTAAAACACTCGCCAAAATTTACTGCAGATCTGATGGCCAAAGATAGGAAAACTGTCAAAGCTATAGTGGGTCAGTTAACAGGGCATTGTAAGCTCAATAGGCATTTAAAGCTGATGGGATTGATAAACGAAGATATGTGCGGGTTCTGTCGACTAGAAGAAGAAACGGCAGAACACATCCTAGGTCAGTGCGATAGCCTGGCAAATTGCGGTTTTTTGCATTAGACGAAGAAAAGCCATTAGTAGAGCAGTCTCCACGCTAATAGACTTTTTAAAGAGAGTCAGGCTGGAGAATGTAATATAGAGTTTAGAGGACCACAGTAGATCTGAAAAGGTCGCAGTGGAATAGGCCAAAAGTCACCTCACAAAATTTATCTATCTAGATTATCATATTTTTACTATTCAGTTATAGGTACATAGCGTTGAACTTGCTACGATTTTAATGAAAAATTGGTTAGAACTTTTCATATTCCCTGTAAAACTTCATTATTGTTATGGAGAAGTGAAGTGGGTTTCAGTTTCAAAATAAAATATTTTATCGAAAAAAAACACAAAATTTTGATCACCGAGTTCGGAATACGCTGCAACATTGTAACTAATTTTGAAATATGGAGCTTAATGCTGCCTACAATTTTTATAATTAACTTCTTGGGGCATCTTTCATGGTAATTTACTTACTAAGCTTTATTGTACTGTGATAGTGTAAGCTAGTCGTGCATAACTTTGACCTTCACTTTGTCTAACCATTTAAGTTGTAGATTTTTCAGGTGCCATATAGGATGTATAAAAGTATGCTTCAATTTTAAATGAATTATACTGTAAATTATTCAACCTAACTATGCTGATTCTTGTTTAATATTTCATTTATTGTTGCAGTGGAGATGATTTAATCCTCAACTCAGCTTCATTAATTACAATATTAATATTCCGGAAAGTTTGATTTATTTACTACTCCGTTAAAGTTAAAAGCTCATCAGTCACGTATATTCGCCTATAGTGCAAAATTGATGTTAGTTATTTATAATTATTTATAAAGATGCATATTTCAATCATCCATCTACCTATCCATTTAATAATCATATGTGTCATCAATACATAGTGAAGAAATATACTGCTTTCTTTGTTAATGTGGACTGGTTGGCTGGTGAATAGAAATCTTTGATGTTGAATTTATTGTATAATTCTGTCCAAAAAACAAATACAACATATTCTCATATACAGTTTTCAGAAAACTCGTGACTAAATAAACGTTTTTGACACTTGGTAATTAATATATTATTTCGGTCCTGGGTATCAAGATACAATCTAAAATGTAGGGCATTTTTTTATAATCCTGGTGTTTTTGGACTAGTTTTCGTTTCAAGTATAATAAATCAAACCCATAGGGTTCAAAATATATGGGCATTCCCTATAGTTTATTTATAAATGTGGCAAAGTAATATATCTTCGTGACCCTTGCCAAACATTCCACGAGCTCCGATGGTTCCGGTTTTTCAAAGGCTGAGAATGCGATAAATGTTTTGAACGTTTTGAATAAATCTGAATTGTACAACTTGAGGGTAATTGATTGTTTCTCTTTTGGCTTATTTTCTACAAAGAACGGAATATGCCAAAGTTTTATTTTAAAATTAGCTGACCCGACAGACGTTGTCCTGCCCTAACTAGTGATATTGAACTCGAATTGGTAGGTATAATAATATAAAGTTTTTTAATGTTTTCTTTCAATATGCACCACATTTTTCGTTTCATTTTGTGGTGCGTATATGAATAGCTTTGTTGTGATGCCATCAAGGGTACATGTGAAAACATGATTTTTCAAGATTGATGCCAGAAACACTTAGCGGCTGCTCTTGTAATTTATTTATCATGCTAGTCGCCCTGGTAATTGTAACCGCTTAAAGTCGAATGGCATGTCGTTCGTAATCAAAGAAATCCGTGGAATCAAAATGTCTTCGCCTTTGTACTTCCCTCTTAAAATTGTAGCTTCGTTAACGTTGTTCATTAATTTTTTCACTACAAGTCGGTTGCCGTTTCAAAGACGTAGTTGGTTTATATTCCGCAACATAATTATTACTGATGTTAAATTGTTTATGAGGGTAATTTTAGCGAATTTAAAAATTCCATTAAACTGATGTTTAGACGGTGACAGATTAATATATTTATTTTCAATCTACATCAGTCTAAACATTAGTTATCACTAAACCAAATTTAGTTGTTTGGTACAACATGCCCTACACATGCGTTAACTTTGTCGACTGGTGTTTACCGTGGTATTACTGGTATAAACACATCTGAAAACTCATTGTTTAATTGAAGTGAAATTGCAAAAAATGCTGAACTATAAGTTTATTTCTTAATGTCTGACAGCACAGTAGCCTCATTAAATATTCAAATAGAAATTTATCTTTCACAGAGTGATCCTAAGAATTTTACAAGTAAATACTAAAATTCTAATGCAAAACAAGTAGATGTCTGTATTGGTTATCTATACATCCCTGTTTCAGCTCAAAATACAATATGGTAATAAAACTGAACAATGCCAGATAAACAATAAATATTGCGGCAGTGGCGGAGATTACGATATTAGTTTATTCTGCTTATTTAATTAGATTCGGTCGACATTACAGTTGAAATAAAATTCATTCGTTCAGGCCTATTAACAAGTTACATTTTCATTTTATTGAATTAAATTAATTAAAGAAAATATAGTTTAATTTTCATAATTCAAATTTATTGACAATGAACGGTGACGCTTATGGTTTACTTCCTGACTAGCATCTGTGACCTTTTCGCGTGCTGTCAGACAATAAGAAACAGAGTATGATAGATCCGTGTTAGACTGTGTTAGACTGACGGTTATGTTGAATTCTCATAAATTTTCTCGATTTTTCAATGCTCCTCTTAACTTTCTTATTTTTTCTTCCATAATAGCATTCTTCAGACAGTAATAAACTCAACAAACAAAGAATTAGCGAAATTGTTCCATCCGCATAGATTGATTATAAAAAGCTGAACTTATATTGGTTTAGTTAGTTTGTAGGTTCTTTGTATCTGCGTTAATCATCTCATGTGTGACGTGGATATTTCTTTGAATTTTTGTTGGGTCATTTCCTTTTCTTATTTGTTTGATCTGCATCGAGCCACCACTGGGTTTGTAATAGGAAAGTCTGATTAATTAGCATTTCCAGTAACAAGAAGACAAATAGAAAGAAAATGATCATTGAACTTGAGAATATTAAGGCTGAAAATTCACTAGAGGTTGACTCATTAAACCGGAAGTTGGAGCAAAAAAAGATTTTTAAATTTAATGCAATTATATTTCAGCCAGACACAGTATTTTTCGTTACCTTGAAAGTCATTTATATTTTCGACTCCGCGTGTAAAAGTGTTTATTGAAAACTTGATTCGAAAAAGTGTATGTCAGTATCAAGAAATAGTTCGAAAAGTGATTGTTGATGTATTTATTTGCTACATGTCAAAAACTGGATTATTTTGCGTATTCTCATCAATTATTAGTTTGTTTCCAATAGTAATCAATGAAAAACTAAAATGACGCAGACTAGGTACTCCAGATCGCGTGACCTAAAATGGCCGTCCAGGGCAAACAATTTTGGCATCAATTTTGTATTGTCTATTCAATGGAAAACAGTGTAAAATATTTTTTTGTCGAATTTATTGGTGTATTTCATATTCACGCTGTGTTCACATGACTCAACTTTATTATTTCTTTTTGTTTTCTCTCTCTGTATTTTGTATGTTTTAATTTTTTTGTTTGTCATATATATTTAAAGTAAATTTGGATATTCGAGCGTTAATAGATGAAGAAAATGATGATAATAATATGGATCATAGCTTGGTTTTACACATTCTTGATGATCAGTATAACTTGGTCAACAGAGGTCTATACTCTATTTACAATAAAAAGTGAAGTGACGTGAAGTAATTCGTTTATATTCAAGTGTTCCGAGCACCTTACTCGGCTTAATAAAACCTACGTGTACGGTATGCGTAAAAATACGCAAGTTCAGAAGTACCCACTGTGCAGACGTTGCTGTCAAGTGTCTAATATACACCTGCGTAGAATGTTTTGAATATTAACATAATTCAACCCATTCAACTGCGAATATATCCAAACTATAAAGAAGCGACAGAAAGGTTAGTTTTCCACCGAAAAATATCTTCCCAGATATTGAAGTGAAAACTTTTTTAACGGCGCTTAGCATTTTTTTGTAGGGTCAATGGTGGCGTCACCGATCACTGTTTATGCATGCCTCCACAAGTTCCAAATTATGTATTATGCACGATAATATTTCAATGATAATTCAAGATTGTTGGAGCCGACAACGAAACGGAGCATGGACACACATTCGCATCCACTACAAAATACTTTGCATATCAAAGTAATGCCATTATAATGTGATCTGTAGCGAACGATGAATTCCCAGACTATCTATAGAGCACTGCAGAAAATGGACCGCTCTGTGTTGTACAATACATTGACAATACGCCACCGAATAACCAATCAAAACACGACGGAAACTATTGTATGGCAGTACAAAGCCGGAAAATTTCCACACCACGACTTTTGACTTTTTTAACTATCTATCACTTGAGTTCTTTGACGTTTAACGTACCTACATTTTTCAATTAAACCGTTAGAGTATGTCAAAGTTTCCATTTACACTTAACCTATTTTTTGGTTTATTTGGTGGGAGAAAAAAAGTTGTGTGTCACACATGCAGATAATTTCATCTGCCTTTAACATCAAGCCTATTTTCTACCCTTGTAACACAATATACTGTATCAAATCATCAGGATCTTCCTTCCCACTTAATGGATTGATTTTTTCCTCCGTTATTTTATTAAACATAACTACTACTAAGTTTAATTCAGTTCGTAATAATTTTAATTTAGTTAATAAATGTATGAAACTTATCATATGTTTTTTCACACTATTCTTTACTATCGTTGAACATTTAGGTATATCTTAAAAAGTGAGTAGCACTATAAATATCAGCTGACAAAAACATATTATTGACGAGTTTCTGAGAATTCAATATTAAGTAAGCAGAAAGTCTAACCAAATTTGAAAAAAATGCATATCGACAACATCAGAAGTGGAAGCTGTAGAATTGACAGTGATTAATAAAATGAAATTCAGGGTATTCCATCCAAACTATTATATTATTTTTTTGTGACACACAAATATCGTACATGTTTTGTTCAATAGCCCAGCACTTGAACTGAATCTTTGTACCATTACCCCTGTTATCTACCTACTTCCATTCCAGAAGCTTCGTGTGTTCTATATAGGCTACCAGTTTATCTGAAGGAATCTCCAGTAGTTGTGATGGTTGTATTGTTTCCTCTCCAAAATGCTTCTGTCCTTGTAAGTTCTCATAGAAGCAAGTATGTGGGTAGGTGTTTGATCGTAGAGTTCATATATTCTGCACATAGGTTCACTAACTTTGCCAATCCTGTGCAGATGCTTCCTAAGAATGCAGTGTTCAGTCACCAGATCGGTAACTGCCTTCAAATTTCTCTTGCACAGTTTCAACAGCTTGGACGAGAGTTCCTTGTCTACCTTATTCAGTAAACTCTTAGTATGGAGGTGTCCTTGTGTTAGCCTCCATTTGATTTGTTGTTCCTGAACTAGCCAGTTCCCGACTCACCCTCTTATGTGAGCATGTTAAGGGATTCATGCTACTTTATTTTTCTTGATTTATTTGAACTAATCACTGTTCATCCTACAACTTTTACAGTTAATGTATACTTTTCTCTTCGATGATACCAATAATGAGTAATTTATAATTAATAACACTGTGTATATCCTTAACAAAAATAATAATATTTTTTGACTAATTAATCTTCCATTGATTGCAATCCAATCAATCATCTATATCCTATTTTTTATAATATCAGTAATTGAAAAAAATATTGATACGTACATTATTTTTCTTTGACTCTGCCTTTTCGATAAACCATCCTCAGTAATCCCGAGTGCCTTCTGTGCCTCACGAATGAACTCCTCATGATTCAAATTGCTCTGTACTGTACCTATCGTCCTGTTTGGTTTTATCCCTCCAATTTTATTACACTCGAACAATCGCGACAATTTTAAATTTCAAAAACGGAAAAACCAAATCACAAACTGGTGGAATAAAATGGACCGCAACCATGCATTTTGTCACTCCGGTAGAGTCCCAAATGTTTTCGAATCACATCAATCACTTTCGAGCGTTAGCGTTGACACGGTAGATAAACGGACAAAAAGAGTAGTTTGATTCCTCGTCTTCTTGTTCTTTACGGACAGAAGGATACACCGGCACTATGCTGGCGTGAGTGTTATTCAATGCGTTTTTGTTTAACGAGAGCTTTCTTGTACATTTAGTACAGTCAAATATGGAACTAGGTTCGCTTCATTTATTTAGTTGAGTTCTACTATCTTTGGTAAACTCATATTTATTTTCCGAGAA
This sequence comes from Galerucella tenella, assembly GCA_910591685.1. Lineage (NCBI taxonomy): Eukaryota > Metazoa > Arthropoda > Insecta > Coleoptera > Chrysomelidae > Galerucella > Galerucella tenella. Next base: position 406 of record CAJUYH010006623.1, on the reverse strand, counting down.
GGCCAAAATTTGGATATTACGTGGGGGTTCAAATAATCAACCAAAATTTCCTTGTACATTTTCTGCCATCTTGAAAAAAGGGTTAAATTCAGTTTTTTATAAGAACTCGGCTCTCCGTTGAGGTACAGAAATTTTAATAAAATACTTTTCTGTTGCCTTTTTTACGACTCACAATTGAGATTCTCTACATTTTCCACGTATCGTGCATGGTTATTGATATATCGATCGAACAAAACATAAGTTTGGGAGAGGAATTTGTGTTCTGCTATTTTCTTCCTTCTTGAAAGATCCAAGAAATGTTTGGTATCAAACTTGTAAAGCGTATTGAGGCCCACAATTTCATTTTTCCATTTTTCAGTTTTGACAAAAATTACGTCATCTATGGCGCCGTAAAGTTGACCGCAGC